>JAGFPH010000298.1:5402-30460 GCA_018207615.1 Philaenus spumarius | reverse complement strand
TTTGCTGAATGACTTGATGATTGAGAAATCTGTTTCCAGGGATGGTTTAATGAAGATGAAGGGCGTATATGAAGCAAATCCGTCCATGGGAGATCCTATGACGATAGAAGGACAGTTAAATGCCAGTGGACACAATTTGGACAAACTACGACAAGAGCTACACAAGTACCAAGGTTATTTAGAAGAAGTGGAGGGTGGAAGTCCTGCTGGTAGAAGACATTATAATGCACCTCATCACAATAATATCAATGGTATTCAGAGACAACACAGGTAAGTACGATCAGGTGATATCGGTACAACTTACTTAGAGTATTAGTAATAGTTGTCAGATTATTGCTATTGATTATTTGCTAGTGAAACAAAATTATACTTGAAGAAAAGAAATACTGGAGTCGATACACCAGTACAAATCATGTCTGTATTGACATCATGCCTGCTTCGGCAATATATATATAAAACTAATGTTGCAATAATTCAAGTCTGTCTCTCAGATACTTTAAAGTGGATTGTCTTGCCCATGTCATCAACACTTTTAACATTAGTGATACTACAAATTCCGTTTGGTTCAAACGTTTACTGTTGCAAAAAATAAAAATAAAATTTAGTGTACTAAAAAAGATTTACTTATTTACCTTTAAAACCTCTGGGGGGAGGTTCATTGACTTAAAGTTAATTCAGCAGATGTATGATTGAGTTATTAAGACTAAGATGAGCCAATTGTTCACATGTTAGATCCTTTATAAGTTTTGTTATTTACAAGCAGAACATTTAAAGAATAATAATTATTTTATAATACATACTAAATCTAGAAGCATATAAAATACAAATTTATAATAATTATTATACCCAAAGGTCGTATGAGAACTCTCAAATTAACTGTTAACTCATTAAAACTCGGTTGCCGCCAAACTCTACACGACGAGGTAGGACTAGTATCCGATTGCAAACTCTAAAGTCATCATTAGAATATATCACCCGACAGTATTTGTTGTTTTAAACAAAAACATTCCACTTAGATCACTCACGATCCTTATAGCAACTCGTACTATGTTACTTGAAGAAATTATGTTGGTCTTAAAACTTTTAAACTTAGACCGTCTCCCAGCCGCACATGACCAAGGAAGTCACCAAGCTATGGTGATTTCCTCCAAGCTTTGTTCCTTGTAAATTGAAGACGTTACACGATATGCCTACTTATAAAACAAGATATCTCTTGTTACATATCACTGATAGTTTTAAAACTGCCTTCCCTCCGACCTATTTAGGGAAAATTAGAATTAGTCAAGTAAATCGGTGGCTAGTATCTTATCGGCTTGTGCACTGTTCCAAGATTGATTGGCTGTTGTGCTTAAGATTGATTTCAGTCCATTGGGTAGATTTTGAATCTGTTTTTTTTACTGAATTAGCTTAGTTTTTCAATTTAGCAAGATGTGTTTATACATTTCTTTTTTTATGTAATTTATGTTTAGAAGGGTTTCAATTAATATAGAATTATTTTTGTTCGCAGAAACAGTGGAGGTTCAGGAGGAGAAGAAGGGTCTTTAAGTCGCTCAGCTTCGGACTCAAGTGTTTCAGCGACTAATCACAACCACAAACAGTCTGCCCCAGGCACCCCTCTTCCTTCACATGGGTCAGTATGTCTAACATTTGTTACAATATATAGAAAGTATTAAATATTCAATAAGAACATTATTTGCATAAGTCTAAAAATTGTACTTCTTCAAATTAATTTTATGTTCATTTTACAAACTTTAAGATTTTAATTTTCAAAGATAAGTGTTAACCATTCTATTCTATTTCCATTAGAAAAAAGTAAATTATTTATATTCATATTTGTTCTGTATAAAAAAATATTGTAAATCAAGTAAAGCATACAAATATAAGTGATATAGGTATAATTTCTTTCTGCCTACTCTTAGAAAGATAAGAACAAAATGTTGTAATGAAACTATTTTTTAAATTTAGAAACAGGTTTTGTTTTTAAAACATTTTAAGCCAATTAGTTCATGTTACAAAGTTAATAGGAAACAAATTTAAAAACTCTTCTGATATCATTTTAGGTAAGCAGGGTGTCTAGCGACAGGGAAAATAGGAAAAACCTGGAAAAGTCAGGGAATTTTACTTTTCTGGAAAAATCAGGGAAAATTCAGGGAATTTTGGTTAAGGTCTGGGAAAAATATAATTTCTAAGGAAAATAGTTTAAAATATCTATTTAAAATCACAGATTAATACAATTTTTAATTGAGAAAATAAACATAAGATGAACTTGTAAATTAATCAATAAGAAAACTATGTATTCTGATATGTAAAAACAATTATCGGCAAGTTACGGGAGTGGTTGTGGCAGCTTGTTCCAATGGACTTGCCATAAACCTTGAAACCTTTCTCTAACGTAATGTTTCTAAAAATGTTAGTTTTATTCTTAAACGTTTTCGAATTTGTGTATCTTCGTATCAATTAATTAAATATTCAATGCAATCTGTACCAGTAGCTGGATTACAAAAACCAATTGGTTATTTCTTTTGTTATAATATAATAAAATATAATTTGAGTACTGTAATTAATTGTTTAATTTAATATTTACAGTCATAAATGTGTAATTTGCAACTGCTGGTGGTTGGTACAGTAACATAGATAGTATTCAATATTTAATTTTAAAGTTATTTAGCTACGGATAACGTAATTCAAATTAATAAATTTGTGTTTCTTACCGTCATCGTTATCCAATTCTTTCTTTAAGAAACGTGCTACAGCTGTTTCGCGATTAATCGCATTTTCAAACACTGTACACAAAACACATTAAAATATAAAACACACACAGTTCACACACGATAATTCTACGCCCATCAATATTTAACTGTTATAATATTACCGTGTTTAATTAAATATTTAATTAATTCCCTAAAAATTTATTTGCTCACCAATATAATTTGATTGATGTACTAAAACAAAATTAGCATGGTTTTGTTTGTGCTTTTTCTAAGATTGGTCAGGGAATTTCAAAAGGTTGTATCACTAGTCACCCTGGTAAGGGATGTTATTGTTTATTTACGCTGTATAACCAATTAGCCTGAACATAACCTACTTGAATGTGAGGAGGTCTCATGAAAATCTTATTAAAAGAGCTGCATTGTAAAATGGAGGAGCTTCTCACATGTTCCTGCTATTCCTAACTTACTCGGATGTGGTGTTTTCCCATTTGTCCTAAGAACACATAGTACAGCAACAAATATACAATTATTATTCTATTTGATTTCTTCTTGATACGAAAAAAAATAAGCAATATTATTAGTAGTAGAACATAACCTCATTAAATCTGTCACTATTAGTCGTGCTGACTAGCTAACCATTAGAATAGTTTGCTCTTAATGAGCTGGCACTTGGAGGCATTTGGCCATTTGGTGCGGAGGCAGAGGAGACCTGTGCAGACCAGCCAGAACGGAAGCCTAGTCTATTTTACCAAATCTCTGAGCCTGTGCTTTCTTATTTTCTTCTTTCCTCTTATGTTTAAATAAAGTTTTAGCGACTTTGTGGCATATTATTACCAATGGCCAATTTATTGAATTACAAATTCTTATTAAATTCCATTTATTTTTAGTTCAACTTTACCGTTTGTATTTTGATGAATTAACCGTTGCATATTGTCCAGAGCAACTACTACTACTGTATTGTCTTGAATTTAATATCGCTTCAGTAGCTGACAATTGTGATGTAAAAGATTTGAAAGACCTATGGAGACAGTTGGAAGACTGCCATTTCTCCCACTCCTTTGTCTATTCCAGAAGCCCTTTGATTCATCACATTCCAAATTGGCTCAGGAACTTATCAACCATTGCATTCCAATAGCCTGACTTCTCAGAATACCATGGATCTGTATCTATTTTTTGTCACTATACCAATTATTGTGTAGTAGAATCAAAATTATATGCAATAGAAATTAATCAAACTAGTTGTCTGCTTTAGAGCATAATTTTGATATTTTAATAAAAATTTAATATTTGAATTTCTATTTGTGTGAAAACATATGTTATAATAAGCGCACTATGGGGCTGGCAGGTTAATCCATCCATGTAACACTGTTTGATTGCCCTAGGTATATAAATTAAACTATTATACTGTTAATAATAGGTAGGTTTCAACTAAGAATTAATTATGACTTGTTAAATGAAATTGTTTTTTTTCCATAGGGTGGTTTGTTTTCTTTTGTATAGTGATGTATATTATTTTGTTATTTACATTATATTGTGTGCATGTATAACTATGGATTAGTAACGTATGTGTGTATGCTATATGTATGGTTGTGCCAGATGCTCTGACAGCCCTGAATCAGGACTGGGTACATCTCACACTTCACTACCAGACTCTGATGATGCCCCTGTGCCAGACTACTATGATGGTGAACTATTACCTCCCCTTGGTACATGCAGAGCACTTTATCCATTTGAAGGTAGTACATCTTTTAAATATGTATTATTAGTAGAGGAGTTCCTGCGTGCTTCACATGCAAATAAACACCGGTTAACCGAACTAAACGGGGGAAGCCGTTTCGGATAACAATTTTTTCGGTTAGTCCATGAACATTTAACATTACAATTTTGAAGGTCAAACAAATTCAAAAGTCCCTTTTGTAAGCTACACTTATGTTTTTTATTTCTGTTAAAATTACATTTTTAGGATTATGGTACATCAATATACAGTATACTGTCCTTAATAGTTTGTAGCATATGAATTATTCATTTAAAAAAATTGTGTGTGTGTCATGGTCTTAAGGCCTTCACACACCACATACTCGCTATGTGCAATTCACACTGCCAGGCTATGTGACAAAACAAACAACCCGTGGTTTGGAAGTCGATTTGGCGAATGGAGAGGAAGAAAGAAAGTCGAGTGAGCATGCATCGGCAATATAGCAGCTATGTTTACAAAGATACGCTTCTCAGGCTTATGCTTGCGATACATAGTGTGCGTCGGCAATGTCGGTGTGAATTGTTCCTTACGAGGGGTGGGAGAGTTAGCAGTGTTGCTGTAGTGCGACCCCCTCTACCGACTTTGGTTGGACCATCCGGATTACTCTGTGCCCATAAATAAACGTGTGAAAAGACATACGTACTACATAGTTTATTTCGTGGTTTGATTCTGTGGAGGGAGAAACTAGGCTGCCCGATATCAAAGGAAAGGGGGACTTCTAATATATATCGAGTTCTGAGAAAACTGAATTCAAAAGTTTGACATTGGCAAATTTTTTAACCCTTTAAGGACCGTGCGGACGATCCATTGACCACACGTAAATATGCGAAAAAGACCAAGCGAAAAATTATTATCTTTTCATTTGCTTTTAAATAAATATTTTGTGTTTTAGTCAAATAGAACAATTGAATACTGAGAAAATGACACCAAAATTATTTTAACATCTTGTTTCTAAGTGATTCTACGATTTTTTTTTTTTTTGTAAACATCTACTAAAACGCTATTTTAGGCCTGGTCTTTTTTACATAGTAAAAATTAAAATCAATATGGCGGAAAACATAGTGCTCCTAAAATTCCTAAAAATAAGTATGGTCCTTAAAGGGTTAAAGCCGCTACTTATTTCTAATAGATGTTTAAGTTGTAGAAAAGGGTTCTAATTTTGATTTAAAAAATTAAATATTGTACATACCATAGGGCTATTATTTTTGGATTTTCGGAGGCGTTTCGGATAACCCGGGTTCTGGTTGACCCGATTTCGGTTTCCGGGGTTTGGTTTGGTTTATATAAATAAACCTTATTGTAAATCTCATAGTTAAAATACATTTATTTCACAATTCCAAAAGTAGATCTGACCATTCAGAAGGCGAAATGCTTAACATATTATTACAAATGTCATCTGAATCAGACAAATATTTTAAGTTAAATTATTACAAAGTACAATGTATGGTAAGCGATGTATAATCAAAGTAATTTCTTATCGATCTAATATATAGCCAAAGGAAATTGTAACGGATGGTTACAAAAATAAAAATAAAATTAAAGCTGCTTTTGTTATTCAGCCCCACGTTGGGAAAGCCATTTTGTAACTTATGGTTACAAAAATAAAAATAAAAGGTTAAGTTATACTGTGTAAAAAAAAATGGGGTTCGATAAAAAGTTCAAAAGTTAAAAAAAATATGTTTTAAATCAAAAATAAAAACGCTATATGTGGATTATCTAATAACTACTGATATCTCTTCAACACCTCCTTTACCTTTTTACCTTAAAAAACAAAAATCGTCGCTCATGTACCACTTAAAATTGCTTATGCACCTCCTAGGCCTATTGCCCCACTACAATAATAATCATCGCCCACCTTAACTCTTCATAACATCTTTCTTTCAACTTCAACGTAGAACAATATTAATATTTCACCTTACTTCAACTCATCTTATTATTATAACCTTAAAACTCACCTTACTTAAACTCACCTTAAAAATCACCTTCACTTGACTCCCATAATCTCAATAATAAAAAAAATAATCATGATAATTTGCGATAATCCACATATAACCCCACTTATGCTCTGTTTGCATATATTTATTTATAATTACTAATCACTGAAAGATACTTGTTAATTAACTCTATTTTCTTAGGGGTGGAAACCTGGCTAATTAAAGTAGTGGCTAAATGGACACACGTGGCTATATAAAGAAATTCAAGGCATTGCGGCAAGACAACAATTATTTACTCGAACATGATAAAAAATGGATATTTACAGCAATTAAGAAACATAAACATAGTGATACATATGTACAAACAAGTCAAGAAATTATTTACAATTTTACAAAGTCTCCTGAACCATATCCTAAGTAATGACGCAATAGAAATTAAATGAAGTTAGCTTTTTTATAAATTGAAAAATTTCAATACCTGCAGACAAAAAATATGTCCAATGGCCATTTCTACTTACAGTTTCACTTGTTTATTTCGTCGCACTGTTTTTTACCTAGGATTTTTGTCGTAAATTCAATTCACTTCCGAGGCCTACCCCACGCTAGTTCCAACAAAGCACATCGAAAGAATATCCGTCGATAAACAATTAATTTTACATGATCAGTTTAATATTTTTAATCACGTCACCTCCAAAGTACATTTACTTTACATTTTTGACTAACTTGTCACTACTTTTTAAAGAAAATCACATTTTTCTTGCGATAACACACGCCGGCTTCATTCAACAAACATGAGCTATGTAGCCATTTTGATAGAAGACGCTTGCTTGCCTCCCTTCCACCTTATTCCGTCAAGAAACAGTACGTTCCTCTTACGTTCTGTATTCTGTGACATCTGTGCTCTTTCACATACATAGATTGATCCCTTCTCTCTCTTCCAACTGCTTTCATGATCACTGTACATATTATCATATTAAGTTTTCGATTTATTAAATTGTGCTCTGTACTGTTGTTATATTCTTTTTATTTATTTATTTATCGAACTGTTTATAGTCTTAAATACCGCTTCATATTGTTCGCTTATAACTCACCACTCGTTGAAATAAAGTTTCTGTATAATTTTCACTTTTTACACACGCTCATATATTAATATGTTTTTTAAGTCTGCTTTTACATTACCTACTTTTACAGTCTGCTTTTATGTTTTATTATTTGTTTATAAAAAAAATGATTCTACTGTAATTATTTTGCGTCATTAAGAAATGTATTTATATGAAAAAATCAAATGATTAGTATTATTTATGTATTGCGTCATTTATTCATTTAGACCAAATCTCTGTTCCATTAGTCACTATAGGAAACAGCTGATTCATATCTTATTTTATTAATTTCTCTGTGACATGGACATAAGTGTTACAAAATGTAAATAAATTTAACTTCTGACTACCATTTTGCTGCACCAAATACACTTCACCATTCTGTTTCTGCAGTGAATTAAAACGTATATTGTGAGAAAACTATATAGTAGATATAAATGTACTGTATGAGAACTATTTATAGATTTTGTCATTTCTTACTTTTTTTTACTTTTGTTTTTCTTTATTAGTTTACACAGCGTTAATGATGAAAACAAAATGTTGGCTTAAAAAAAGTCAAAATTTTTAATCACTGTTCAATTCCATTTTGAAAAAGAGTAAGGATGGGAAAGCTTAACATATCAATAAAAGTTTCATCAAAATCGGATAAATTGTTTAGAGTTAAATCATAATAATCATACAAACCCACACTATTCTATAATACACTATGGTTAACGTAAACTTTGATTAAGAAAAGGTACAATTCTTAATTAGCAGTGATATAAAATATTAAGTGTTTTTATAATGGTCTTTAATATTGATTCTGTGGTATGTTTAGCGACAAGCGAAGGATCCATTCCAATGTCAGACGGAGAAGAGTTACTCATAATAGAACACGACCAAGGCGACGGATGGACACGAGTACGAAGACAGGCGGACAACGAAGAAGGCTTTGTACCAACGTCATATATAGAATGTCACGTGTACTCACAATGTTAACATCCATAACCCTTTTAGGTAATTTTTTCAGTGATTTAGTTTTTATTGACGTAATGTAAATAACTGTTAAGTATGTGAGATTGTATAACCTTGAAGAACTAAATGACTATGTTAAGGAAAATGTAAATTGCTTATTTATTTATTAATTTTACATTTTTAGGCGAAGTTATGCTCATTCTTGTCCACTTATTTCAAATAATAAATTATGTTTTGTTTACATTTGTTATATTATTATTTGCAGTATGTTTAATTTATCTTATTTATCTCAATCAACTTTGTAGTCATTCGCTGTATGATTTATTATTTTATAATCTCTAGGTATAAATAATGTTTTTACTAATACAAATTTTTATTTTTTTATTTAATCACATTTTAAAGTCATGTTTTTACTGCAAGCTATTCTGAAATTGAATTTTTGTCTTATAAATAGTGGATTGTGGAATTGAATTTATTGTCAGTCCAATTTATAGTATTAAGTTATCTTCAGATCATCAAAAATATAACTAGATATTCATTTTCACATTCATCACCTGACCCTTCGTATAGCAAAATTTCTCTTATGTCACTAGGATTACATAAATTAAGATTTATCCACATATAGAGAAGAAAAAATTCCGCACATGACTGTGATGAATCAGCCATGTTTACTAACACATTTAGACAAAACCTAGTGAACATAAACGCTTCTAACATAATTTCATTCGCTCTATTTTCTGCTGTTAGAGAATCAAATCAATAATGGAAATAGTCAATTTTAAATTCAAACTCCTTTATTGTCACAAATACATTTTACAAAGTCAGCAAGAGATGGAAAACAGGTGACATTGTCAAGTTTAAAAAAATAAATGAAAACAAATTTTAAAACATGCTTTCCTATCCATGAAATAACATAAATAGACTCGAACTAAAAACAAAAAATAACACACAGATCAAATTAATTCTTCCTCGGCGAATCTGATATTGTAATCAGACTTGATAGCTTGCAATCTTTTTACTTTTCACAAAATTAACACACCATGGGGCGTGATGTTTTTGGAACTTCGCAAGAGTACGCCCCATGCCTTTTGAGAAAATATATTTGTAATCTTATCATAAACAGTAGGATCTAGCTAATCCGGCCCTATATCGGGATCGGTAGTGCCGGATTACCGAAATTGCCGGATTAGTGGAACATTAGGTGCAAAGAGAAAATTTAACATAAAAACATTGTTTATATTCAATTGTGTGTAATATTTAGTTACTGTACCTTCAAAAACATGTTATAATATACAATACTGGAATACAATATATTATTCTTGTGTAAAGAAAACAAGAATACAATGCGTAATTTTTAAAAAGTACAGTGCAGTAAAGTAAATTGAACTACTATATGAAACGTTTAAATTTTAACAGCAAAGAAATTGTCTATGGTTTCTTGCTTTTTTTGGATTGAAGGAAAGCCTCAGCACGTTTTCCTGCGGTCTCTTTATTGTTATGATATCAGATGCAGAAGCACAATTTTCCTCAGCCAACTAGATTGCAGTGGTGAAAGCTTTTAGAGCAGTAAAAGCCTGGAACACGCACGTCGTTTTCATCCGCCACGGCTTATTTGCCATCAACGTCATATCAACAGTGGCGCGAAGGAGTTAGGTGTCTGTGTCATCTGTTGTCAGGTCTTCAGGATCATCCACAAGATGATTCACTACTTTTAAAGAACGGCTCAATTTTGTCCATTACTTTTTTATGTCATGTATTCTTGCACGGCCAATGATGTACTTCTTAGCTAAATTAGATAACTTGTCACCTTTTTTCCAAAGTTAATGTGACGTGTTTATGTTTTTCTGACATTGCACTACAATACAATAATACAAAGAACAGACACACAATCACTACTGATACAAGTGATCAAACGACGGCACAATGGTTGTTTATGTTGTACAGTAAAAACTGACACTCTGACTCACATACATGCAGGGATTGGAAAAGTTGAATGACCTGCTGTCGCTCTCTGACGTGCCGGTGTAGCGCATGGCCGGATTGTAGAGACTGTACTGTAGTTTAGTTTAATTTCCAATCTAGAAATAACCTCCTATTCCACCTTCACATTGTACAATTATTTATTTTATATTTCAGACTTTCTGAAAGGGGACGCTCCTTGGATGTATTCTACTACTTGTGATTCTACATTGCCTGGTCAGTCTTTACATCAAACCGATGCCGTCTAGTATTAAATCCTATAGCTAAAGTATTACAAAAAACATGTTTAATCAAAGAAATACGATTCCAAAATAACCGTGTAGTCAACCAACCAAAAACCAGGCAATTGTATTAATTTCAAGGACTTTTATTCAATATTATAATTTGTAAATAAGTTATATATATATATATCAGTGTTGACTGCAGCGAGAGGTACAAAGGTACGACACGATGTGGATGCATTAGTTTATCAAGAATTTATTTTTAATTATTTTTATACTTTTTATTTCATAGTGTATTTAATTAGACAGTTTTAAACTATTTATTATAAAATTTTTAATAAATTAACAGTATCATAGCTTCCCTATTAAATTCGACCTTTGTACCCTGATTAACCTAACCTAGTATAATGCTTACATTGTAATTTTACATTAATTGAGAACAAATTATCAGAAATAGACACACAGTATGGTTAAGTCCCAATGTATTTTCTGTATATGTGGCCTGTATAGATGTGGACTCTCTGTGTTTAGTATTAGACATGTAATTATTATATTTTTCTTCTATTCTTAGGGAGGGTTTCTGAGTCAGAACCTTATAAGTCCATGGCTATTGGAGTTTTAAAATTAATTTAAATTTAGTCTTTAAAGTCAAGGTATTGTCAAGGATTGATAAATATAAAGCCTTATATAAACACAACTTTATAGTTTAAGTCATTCAATTTTAGAAAAGTCATGTTATATTGGACAGGAGCAAATTTACAAATGCAGACGTTCTATAGTAGTTATTTATATCAATTTTATTTTCAGTGAAAATGACAATGATTTAAACATAATATTACCATTGTGTGATATACAATGGTTTAAAAAAAAATATATCTTAATCTTTTTTTAAGATAAAATCACTATTTTTGTTCTTTCGATTACATTTAGGCCCAACTAATAATGTAACATTTTAGAAGATTTTAAATGAATTCTCTGTTATTGTCACAATATCAGAAACCACAATTTGAACCTAAATAATAGTGTATCGGTGTATGTATTAGCTGTATTGTACGGTCTTGGTTGATAGAATTCACACAAAGGTAATTAAAAGCCATTGAATAAGTGATTTAGTAACCAAATAAGTTTGTTAACATTGTCCTAAGAAACAATATACATATTTATAAAATCAGTGTCAAATCGCCTTCTTGATGCTATATTATTCTTTGGCTTCGATGAAAATCCAAATAATGAAGGAAAACCGCTAAGAACTACAACTTTATCTGATCGAACAAAATAAGTTTTAAGTTGTGAATCAAAACTAAGCCTACCATTGGCAAGATTAAAAACTGTTTTAAACTTTGCTCATAAACAGTCATGGGTAAAATATTAGTCTAGGACTTATAAGTAAATGACTTGGCAATTACCTTTTAGTCTCAGTTTAGAGTTCTGACCCAGAAACTGACCTGTTAAATATTTTAATTATTTTCTTTGTTAATTGTTATGAAATGTAAATATATATATATAAATATTTAGCCTTGTACATACAGACAATGCGTGAAAGTTAATTGCAATGCATTGCGTTGTAGTCGTTGTGTGCCAATAATTCTTCACTAGCTGTCGGAATCGAATAGATTGATATTGTTATTTTTTTCCCCCTTTTGCTGTGCTATGGGTTACAAGAACATTTTGTCGTTTCTAAACTAATAACTGCGTTACTATTTTGTAATTATTGTGCGATTGTAAATAAAGTGCCAACATGAGACTGTGAGATACACAAGCAGTTTTGATAAAAATTTGAAGAAAACACTTGAAAATTATGATTAGTTAGAAAAATGTTGTAGTGAACAAATGTAATTTTAAATGATTTGAAAAAAAATGTTTTAGTGTAAGCTCAATGTAAAAACTAAAAGCATATTTTTATAAGTGGATTTTGTATTTAATATTTAAAAATGTAATTTTTACAACTTTTTTTTAATTAGATGCAATTTTACTAGAACAAGTAAGCACATGTTAAAGCCATTTTGTACATAATTGTAACATTGAATTGCAGATGTTTTTATTATATAGCCTACTTAAAGAAATTTTTTAAGGTTTTTGCGAAAGTTGGTGATTTAACTTAAAGTTATTTCAAGTCTATTAAGCCACCTAAAATCAACAATGGAATTTGTTCAACTTTTTAACAAACCACAAGTAAAAATAAATTATTTCCTGTAACCTCATTAAACTTCATTGACCCTTAAAGCGCTAAACTAAAACTACCGATCATTTACAAAAAAAATAAAAAATTTATATTTTCTCAATGTTTTTAAATTTAGATTCTCAGGGTTAAATAGTACACATAAAAAATATCCAACTCATTTTAAACTTTAAAATAATATTTTTTACGAATTAAATTGTCAAACCAAACTTTGCAAAATTTACAATAAAATGATTGTTGTTTTATCAATATTACACATAAAAATCACACTCATATTCACTTTTCAGTAAAACTTTGGAATAAATATCATTGAACTCACAGTACAAATACAACAAACAGCTGAATGAAACAGCCGCGCTCAGAACACAAGCGATAGTAGATTAATTTGCTTTAGCGACAGAACACAGAGCGATAAGAAGTCACAGACTCTGCTTATATTTTTTATTTGGTCTAAACATACTCAAAGAACATCAATCTGTACTCTATTTTAAGTTTCGTGAACTATGGAATCATCTAAGCATGTTTTTGCGTCTAAAGGCGTCAACCGCGTTTAGAGAATGGGTCGTGCCGCGTATAAAGGCGCTAGCCGCCCGTTAAGGGTTAATTCTTCATTTATCAATAATTGTTAATTTACTAAAGTTGTATTGAGTCACTGTGGCTATAATTTTTAAATAATTATTTGATCAAAAAGTTGGTAATATTTCAAAACAAATTGTATACCTTAACTTCAAAACATTAAATGAACCATCTTTTGTATTGTCAGAAAAATATTAAAATTACAATAAATGTAATCGTCAAAATTCACCAACCAATTCCAACTTACTACACTTAACAACTAAAGGGAATAGAATGTATGTATAATTAAAATACACTGATGACATCACTTTACCCATGAGTGAATTAATGGTATCAATTTATAGTGTTAGTGATTGTAAAATATATTATTTGAATTCAAAAGTAACTATTATTTTTACAAATCCTGTTTAAGTATGTCAACCCTTCCTAAGCTAAACTTGTTAAACCAATTCGCCCCAGTGCAATTTTTTTGTAACACATGAAACATTTTTTGAAATGATTTAGTTTTTAAAATAACAATTTTGAAACCGCTTAGTATTGTACTAAATGTTACTACATTTGTATTGCCAAAAACTATTATTTGAATATAAATTGAAGATTTTTTTTAAATTCATTTGTTTTAAAGGTATATTTATATTCAATCTGTTTAACTTTTTACAATAACTAACATTATTCATAAAATTATATGTTACACATTCTTTCAATTATTCATTACAAACATCTTAAGTTTAATAATAGACAAAGTGAATGCACATATTTCTGGATAAGTGTGTTTTTAAATAAAAATCTATTCTTAGATTAATTTTAACACATCCTATCCAACTTCTATAAATTCTCTGCAACTATTCAATCTTAAAAAACAAAACAAATTAAAGCTAAACTAAAACAAGTCTTACACAATTGCACAAGGAAATCAAATCCAACCCACTATGTTTGAAAGATCATAGATGATGTCCAAAACCTGTGTTAAAAACTGTACATAATAAATTTATGGTTTTATCTTTGATTTTAAATTAAAAAGTAAAAATAATTTAAATTACATTTATGGATAGTTTAATTAATAGTTTGTCCTTCGGGATATATCAGACAGCGGAAGGGTTATGAAATGTTTAAAGTATAACTTGTTCTAACATGTGCTTACTGTAACAAACGTTGTAATATTTAAAACCATTCCTAAAACATTTCCAAAAACTATTTACTTTAATTATAAGAAACTGCTCACCTTGGCTCTTGCTTTGTACCACAAGGTTGTAAACAAAACTGTTGTGCTCTCTTGAATATTGTGGAACCCATTGTGTAAACTGGATCTGTTCCTTGCCAAATTATATCATGTGTGATTTCAGAAATATTATGCTTACAATTTAAAAATTTATATTTATATCTAATTGTTTATATTTATTGTCTTTGTTAATAACTAAATGTAATTAAATAATTTAAAATAATAAAACCGATACGTTTTAATCTGTCAAATTTCATTTGGTTTCATTCGACTAGCATGTTTGAGAGTATAAATTTAACTGTGTAACGGGTTAATGAATATTTACGTTGTGATATAATGCCTCCAATATACTGAATTCTGACTGACTCGTTTAAGCTTTAAGTGGTTGTATTATTGCAGGTGTAAGTAAATATAAATAAATAGGGTAAATGTAAATTATTCTTATTTTTATGTAAAGCTCATGTTGATGTGTCTCACCCTTTTATTAATTTTATAGTTTAGTATATTTTCCATTTTTTATTAATTTTTTATATGCAGTTTTTTAAAAGTTTCTTTATTGTGACATAATAATACTTTAAGAACAATAATAAGATGGTATATTATTAAATTATATTGTATGTGAGTACTCACGTCTATTGATACTTTTTGTTGTTTTTTTTTGTTAAAACAATTGCAGTTTCGGGCATGACATACCCATCATCAGGTTTTATAAATATATCACATAACACAAGAACATAAAAACACAAATATTTCACTCCGTGTGGAGATCATTAAAGTCAAACACGCACTTTTTTATTTCGAGCATTGGTGTGCACACCGCATCAGTTGTTAAGATGGTACCGATTGAAGTTAGGTTATGCAACGATAATGGAACGTATCCCCCTCCCTTGTCTTGTGATTAGCGTATCATCCAATAAGTTTGACTTAAATAACAGCTGGTCGTTCAATATGTTGTTGGGTTCAGCTTTTAAACCTTTGTAAATTTCAAATTCCTCTAACGCGTTTAGAGTATTCCCTTCTTATATTAAATCATGATGCCAAAATATATTGAAATATATAAGTCACTTTAATATTATGTTATAAAATATAACAGCTATTGTCTATAAAATTGAGCCCTCAGTTTTTAGCGTATTAAAAATAAAGAACCCTTCCTTAACTTTTTAAGACAATATTGATTTTTTGAAATTGAAACATATTATGACTACTTAAACTAGACATTCAACTTTCTGTTGACTATTTTGTTCAGAGTGACTCGATTTTTTGGTAAAATACCCATAATAAAGGTGTATTAAATTGCTTCTTGAACATTTTTGTACATCTTTTCATTGCTAACATTTATTTTTTGTTTGTTTTTCTTATCTTTATCGATTTAGCCCAACGCAATAAGAGGTTTTGCAAACATTGTTTGTAATAAAATCTTTCTCTTTTCAATAACTTATTTTGAAGAAGAAAAAAAAACATTTTCAAACTAATAGCACTTTATTCTTGGCAGCAATACATCTGTTAAAGTTTTAATAAAAACATATTAGTATTTTTGAGTTAAACCGTAGTAAACAAACTTTTCTTTTTATTAAATAATACAGATTTTGTATTTGCTCCCTTGATGGAATGAGTATGTGATGCATTTTTTTTGCAAATTTATAGGGATTACTAGTAAACCCCTGTGAAAAATCACAGGCAGATAAATTAGATACACATCAGAAATATATAATGAAAAAAACACTATTTTAAAACTACATAGTTAATCTAGACCTACCTAAGCTGACGGGGATTTTTAACTCGGTAATTGTGTACAATTATAAGGATTATAAAACTGTAGATTTATAACTTAAGAAGACCTACATTGATTAAAGTTGTAAACATAACCCCAAAGGTATAATCTATGCTAGGTTTTGTTTTAGTAGACGATGGGTGAAATCGGCTGTTATATAATACAAGAAATTATAATGATTGAAGTTGTAACATAACCTCAAAGTATAACCTATGCTGGGTTTATTACAAATGATGGGTGAAATCAGCTGTTATATTATAAGTTACTCATGTACGTATGTTTTTAAGCTCGTACGCTCGCTTTTATAGGAGTTGATTACACAAAAATGTTTTACCTGCAATTGGGCTATCGCACATACAAAAGCATGTGTTGAAGAAAAGCATCTAGCCAGTCAAAGCTGGCCCATTCCATAAATTTTGCTTTAAACTCTGTAAACAAATATATTTGGGAAAAAGATATTGATTTATGCATCTTTCAAGGTTTTCCTGGTACAAATAGAGCATTAGAAACAGATGGTAAAAACCATTGCCTAAATAAGCTTGCAAAAAGAAATGATTGTAACCTTAATTGTATAATAAAGCTTTATTATTATATTAGAGCATTAGAAGAGAAGAGAGCTAGCTTACAAATTAGTTGTAATAACTTTATAGACTTGTATGGGAAATTTGTTACAAAAATTAAAATGACAATAACTAGTATCAATTAATACACTCATCAGGTGGGATTTTATAATGGTTATTCATTAATATAATCAGTTAGTCTAACACCTCACAATTACTATTATTATTAAAAAGATGACCTTACAAAAGATGTTAAGCTTACGTAATCAATTTGCATCTCATCTAGCTAGCTTGCTGCTCAAATTCATCTGTGTAGGTTCAAACCCAGTTGCTGGCATTTGCTTTTTATACTCTTATGCTACTTACCCTAACTAGCATTATACAAAAAATGTTTTCAAGTAGCTCCTGTGGAAGTTTTGGCGTAAATTTACTAAACGACCCTCAACTAATATTTTTGCAGATGACCTTGTTTTACATTCTACTGTTGTTAAATGTTGAATACATACTGTGACTAAAGTCTAAGTTAGAACTTCAGGCTATTTTTTTTTATTCTTGTATTTCTGTTGGCATAGGGTTGTATAGTAAATTCGAGCCTAAGTTTTTAAACAAAGTGTGGTATGATAGTAACTTTAAACTAAAATAATGTTGAGTTCTAATTGTAATATTTGCATAAATTCTTTGTTAAGCTGTAAAAAAAAATATGATAAGTACACAAATCTGCGTGACAAAAACTGAATGGAAAATATACAAAACTGCCTAATTTTATCTTTATTTTATTTCCTATAAGATATCGAATGATAGTTGTATTCTTTATGAACAAATGCATTATTCTTATGGATAATTTTAAGTAATATAGTATTTAAGTTATACAAACACTAAAACGTGTCCGCACAGATTCAGTGTATGTGTGAAATGAATGTTTTAAACAGTGTGAAAGTCGTTAGTTTCGGTGTGTCCTTGGATACCAATGTTATGTGTGTGTATGAGTGTTTTCATGGGAAAAATTGATCATTTCTTTAAAAGAATATGTCCACTCTGTGATGTAGGTGAAAGTAGATTTCGTGCAAAGTTTCTTTTCTTATTACTTTTGATCATCAGGTGATGATAACCACCCAGGTTTTTCGCCTTATATAAAAAACAACTTTTGATCATTTAATGTATATTTTTTGTAATCTTGCTCAACTTTACAATTTGTATATTTTTCTGCATTACCTCAATTTACATTACTTACACTGCTTGGTTTTATTATTACGACCTTTATTATTGCAGTTTTAGAGAATTATGTTGTAATTCTTAGCAGTGACACCTAGGCCTAGGACTATAAAATACTAATAGATTTCCTAAAATAATATTAAATACATGTTCCCTTTTGATAAAATTTGGTAAGTAGGTTATTTTTTTATTTTTTTGCTTTAACCCATCACAGTTCACTGGACAGAACAACCTTGACATTACATCCAGTGAGCAACCCCTGATGGAATAAAAACCAAGAAACATACTTTTTGTATTGAAGTAGTTTGTGGATAATCTTAACTAATTCAGGATTATCGTTTTGTTCAAATTTTTAAATATGAGATCGAAATTATGATTTAATTTATTTAACGCAACTGCAGGGGAGAGACATATATAGTTATTTAATCTATCCTTGTACATAAATTGTCTCAAAATAAAACAAGAAATTAAAATAACAGGTTCATTAAAAACTAAGGACAATATTCGCTTCAGCAGTAATTTGGATGTGCTGTACAGTTATATTAAGTAATAATTCACACCAAACACTCAGGATTAAAAGCATTGCTAGTAGTACTTTTTTCTAAACTTACACCACTTTTAATAACTTTTAATATTTTTTTCAGTTGAAGCAACAAATGTTTCTATGCTTGTTTCAAAATTCATGATACAGAAGAATAACAGTAAAACTCATAATTTATTTTTGTTACTAAATTTTATCTGGTTTTTAAAACTTTAAAAAACTACGCCCAATAAACGTAACTCATTTAACAAGAGTATACACTTCATAGTCCTAGACCTGGATTTGTCAGATTCACCTTTTTTTTAATGGAAACGATCAATCTCTCCCATATCTGAGTATAAACGTCTGAACACTGACAGTGTTGCAATATCTAGCTGTAGCATATACTTTCTTTAGCTTGTGTATGCTTTGTATTGTATATATATAATAAACTAAGATTCCTACCAAGGAAAACTATGTACTGTATTAGGAACTTCTTTGAAATATAACATTTTTATTTACTTCCTTTGTCCTGTGATTTGTTTATATTAAACCTTATATAGGCATGATAATAAAACAAATTTACCTTTATTCCATACAAGTAAAACTTATAAACTTGTTGGAAAGTGATCCTTTTATAAAAATTAGGTCAATAAGGACAAAGCAAATAT
This sequence comes from Philaenus spumarius, assembly GCA_018207615.1. Lineage (NCBI taxonomy): Eukaryota > Metazoa > Arthropoda > Insecta > Hemiptera > Aphrophoridae > Philaenus > Philaenus spumarius. The sequence goes on along the minus strand of JAGFPH010000298.1, from coordinate 11,099 downwards.
GACTGCGTGATTTTATTAGTGTCAACGAACTGGCACAGCTTGTTTATTGCCAGTGTTACTGTATGATATTGTGTTGAGCATACTCTTTCCTTATGTAAATAATAATCTTATCCATCAGCTATTGGATACACAGATGGCGGAAAAAGACAAACCAAATTGTAGTATGGCCTGTGGCCGGAGCTAACAAGGTGGACGTCTATCAGGCTGCAATTTATACGCACTCTTCAAATGATTAAAATTTGCGGAAGAAAAAAGAAAGGAAATGTTTTGTTTGTCTGCACATACCACACAAGGAGGAAAAACAACTTCTATGATTACCTGATGATCCACTTCGACGTAAGTTGATTTAAAAAAAAATATTTAACCCTTCGTACGCGATAAGCGGAATATTCCGCTCTTGGCCGTAAGGAAGGTTTTTATTTATTTTAGTTCACCAAAATACCGATAGAATGCGTGACAATGTTCCTTGAGTGATCAGATGACGTATTGTTGGGTGTGTGACGCATCACAGCTGTTGACAAACAAGAGAAGCCTTTGTTTTGTCACATGCGTGCCCATTCAGTTGCCCTTTGTACGCTGGAAGCGGATATTTTCGCTGGCTCGCAGTGAACAGCTAATACTCGGTTCTTGCTTACTAATGTTTAGGCTTGTGCGTGTTATTGTTGTAGCCTTTATTGATTCTTTGTTTATAACCAATAATACACTTTCTTTTATTCATATTTGTTTTTTATTCATACCAGACTTATAGAATTAAAAAAAATTCAATAAATAAAAAATCACCAATTTTGCGCTATCAATTTATACAATTTTTATAGTACCGTAAATTTTTATTTTTGTTTTTTCATATTTGTTTTTCAGCGGTAACAAACATACAGAACTAAAAAAAAATCAAACTTTAACAAATAATCATTTTTTGCCTAACTAAGCGCTAGAGTTCCAGAATGTGTAATGAACCAAAGTAAGAGCAACGTTTCTGTATGTTTTCAGCCACTGCTTCTGGCAAACTGTTGCTCCATACATCATTTATAAATCAACTAACTTAAAAGAGCAACATTGAGCGTGTTTGAGATGGCATTACAGCAGTACTACAGCAACGTTATGCTGTAGTGCATTTCCTGTTGAAATTGGTTTCAACTTGCACAACTTTATCATGTGCCATACTACACCAAGACATTAGACTTAATTAAATTATTTTTTCTTTTGTCCTTCAAATCAGGCACCAATTAACCTCTCTTTATGGTTTTATTAAGTTATTAGTTAAGTTATTTTGCAATAATAAAAACTGGTAAAGTTTACAGTTCAAATTAACCATTATGCCACACAATTATCACTAGGCCTTTGCATATTAAAATTAATTAATATTGCTTTAATTAGGCTGTTATTATTAAAGCAATATTATTATATATTATTTAAATATACTTTGAGTTATTCACTATTAAAGCATAAAAGGTTACTGTTTGGATTAACCTGTTTGGATAAAGCTTATTTAAGTCAGTTCACTTTTAAGTTATTTTAAAATGATATGTCCTCATATGCTATTGTAAGATATAAAATTAGGCTCTTTAGTTTCACTATCAAGCTAACACTAATTAATTGCAGAAAACAAGTTATAAACTATTGCAAAAAGAAGGTCAATTATAGAAAATTTCAGCTTGTATCTAGTTTCTAAACAAAATCAAGCGGTAAATAATAAATTCGTTTTACCTGGAGTTGCAGATATTTAGCTCATATTCGAAGGCACTTTATTATCTCACAAACAATTTAATGTTGAACAATTTGTATCTGGTTTAATTCGAAACTAAAGCTGTGTGACAAATCTTTCGCTGTAGAAGGACTGAAGCCGAGTGACTACTGTGACTAGTCAAAAAATGGCGAAGCGATCAGAAAGCTATGCTTGACTTTTGAGTTGACAAGGACGACGGTGGCGCTGTGGTATGGTAATGCTTTGTGCTATCACCATAAGTCTAGTTTCAACACCATCACTTCAAAGAAAGGACAAGAACAAACAAACATAAACAAGAATATGACAAGACTAACACTAATAGATGGACTCGCTGTGTCCTTAATTTACCATTCCTTGGAATGATATTTTCCAGGGAAGCAGTCAGATCTCTGAGTTGAGTATCCACACATTAGATCTCAACTTTTAGAGAGGACTGAAAATACAAAATGACTGAGCATGACATCTAGCGCTAGATGATTTGTTTACTTCTTAGGTATTTGAAACTTCAGAGGTGATCAGTCTCTGGGTTTCATAGTCAAGTCCGGTTCACTTGTAATGCTTACAAGACTGGTAATGTAATTCTCAATACATCTTTTGACTTAGAAAGTCAAGAAAAGAAAGAATTTGCCTGCAGAAGGTGCATTTCCTTCAGGTGGGGTATAATTACCAAACAAGTGTTTAGTAAGGATGAAGAAGGACTTCTTGTCCAGTATTTACAAAGAGCTGCACAGCTTCATTATGGACTTGGTCTTAAGGACATTCGTACCTTGGCTTACCAGTTTGCTAAACAAAATGGAAAAAAGTATGATGAATCATGGGACGTCAATGAAATGGCTGGTAAGCACTGGCTGCGTAACTTCCGTAAAACATATAGCCGGGAGTTATCACTCCGAAAACCTGAAGCGACAAGCTTAGCACGCTCAACTTCTTTTAACCCAGCAACAGTTGTTAGTTTTTTAAAAATTTTAAAAAAAGCATTGGATAAAAATACAAACATAACCCCTTATAATATATGGAATTGTGATGAGACAGGTCTTTCAACCGTACAAGTCCCGCCAAAAGTTATCGCAACAAAAGGAGTCAAACAAGTAGGTGGAATGACCATCAGTGGTGAGCGGGGAAGTAACGTCACAATGATCTGTGCTATAAATGCAGGTGGTGGGTTTATTCCACCAATGCTCATTTTCCTCCGAGTAAATTTTAAAGATTTTATGATTAAAGGGGCACCTGCAGGGACTATTGGGGGCGCCAGTCCATCCGGCTGGTCCAACGAACAACTTTTTCATAAGTTTTTTGAACATTTTCTAAAATATAGCAGGGCAAGCAAGGAAAACCCTGTTGTGCTGTTAATGGATAATCACGAATCTCATATATCCATCCCTGTAATTCAGCTAGCAAAAGACAACGGAGTAACGCTAGTCACATTCCAACCACACACTAGCCATAAAATGCAGCCTTTAGATAAAGGCGTTTTTGGACCGTTTAAAACATATTACAACTCAAGTCTAAATGAATGGATGAAGAAAACGGGCAATGCAGGAAAGCCCGCTACAATTTATGATATAGCCGAGATAGTTGGCAACATACTTTTAAAGGCTTTCACACCTACGAACATAACAAGTGGATTCATAGCTACTGGTATTCAGCCTTTAAATGAAGAAATATTTCAAGAACATGACTTTTTGCCATCAAATGTAACGGACCGTCCACCGCCAATACAAGAACAATGTGAAGATCAACCTCAAGCCTTAGTAACTGATCAAGATATTTCTCAGTTTAATGAATTAGAAACAGGCCTGAAAGAAGTTGTCCCACAGCCCTCCTGTTCAATGGATCTTCCGAGGACTGAACTAATTTCGACACCGCTAGTGGATAAAACTGTATTGGTTGTCACCAGGGCCGGATCTACATATTTTGCGCCTATGGGCCCCACAAAATTTCCGCCCTCCCCACAATTAACACTAGAAGTGTTAATGCTAACGCTTTCCCTAAGTCAAGCCATTTCGGTGCGTGTGCAAACTAATTTTAAAAAATTCGCCAAATATAGTAATTATAAACCAATCCAAAAGTGTTCAGTAGCGTTTTTGTAGAGAAAGGTTCAAAGAATTTATATAAGCCAGTAAAAAAATTATTGACGTAAAATTTACAAAGTTATTAGTTCAAGAAACAAAAATATTTAGTAACGAAAGGAAAAAGTTCAACTTTAGGCCTACATAAAAAGTAGTAAACATTTTTTGTATTTTTCGTAAATATAAAAAATGTCGTAATTTAGTCCTGAATAGAACTGTATACAAATATTTATCAATTTCAAATTTCTTATTTTGAAAACACCAGTTTAAAGACTCCCAACAAAACTAGGCCTAGTATGAATAGTAATTTAGGAATATATTCCTTGCCCAAATATGAAATATTATTATAAGAAAGTGTAGAGAATAAATTAAAGAATTGAACTGTATACTTGTAAATTATTATTTCATAAAAGTATTTGACTTAGTTTTATTTCAATCACAAAATTTGAACGATTGATCAAAGTATTATCAAACGAATTGAACTTCTCACGGATGCATCAAATACGACGTTCTGTGTGAAAACCCGTTGGAATTGCTACTTTGGGAGCGTGAGAAAGTCGAATTTTGAATTTGCCATTTGTCAGTACTTCTCAGAACTGTACGTACAAAACTGTTAGAGTAAATATAGTTTGCTTTACACCAAACGAAAGATTGAACTTTGGTCTATAAATAGATATAAAAAAGTCTATTGAGATAATTCGAATTATATAAGAGATATCTCGAACGCAAAATGTGCTGTTTTATTGGTTGAAATCTGTCCAATTGCAAAGTTTTACAGACAGTTCCATATCTTTGGAACTATGCAAGTGACTTTTGATTGGGTGGCAGTTTTAGAAAGTTAAAATCTTGACGAACCCAAAGGTATCTCTATATTATTGTCAAAATATCCCAGTCGAGCACCATTGAGGTTTAAGCCTGGTTTACACGCTACGATAAATCGTAACAATTTATCGTTACAAGAAAGTGGGATTATGTTTACATGCAATGATTTATTGTCCAACCTTCATTGACGATTATTTAACTTTTGATAGTTCTTTCTTATCAACCGTACTCAATGCATTAATTTGTTTAACAACAGTGTTTCTGTCTGCCAACGGATCATACTCCTTGTATTTTTGAACGAGCCACAACCAGGTAAAACTCCGATATAGTTCAATAAATTCAATAAATTCAGTCAAGCACTCTCGAGGAGTTTGAGCTGCCTTGCTATCAATTGAATAAAAACAACACAAGGTAAAAACAATACGTAAAACGGAATCAACGAACTAGTGCCACAACCTTTTCGGTGAACGGCCCTTGCAAACTAAGTCAAATCGTAGCAATAAATGGGCGCTAATGTTTACACGTTCCAATTTATCGTTACGATTCGTAGAAATTGATGCCGGCCAGCACCAACCATCTAATCCAATTCCAATAAATCGCTACAATGTCCTGTTTACATGCAACGATAAATTGTACCAATTCGATTATAGTCGGCAAAACGTTTACAGAAAACAAAAATTTTAAAACAATGATTACATATGTAAATATAAGTTTAAAAAAATGTAAGTACAAAAATTAAAGTTTAAATCATTTTCTTTCCAACGGTTTTTGTTTTATTGCGATTGGACAATTTTTAGTGTGTGACATATTCAATACAAAGTAGCGTTGTCATTGAGTACTGTTAGACCAAAGCCTAGCGCTTTGACTGCTCAATAGGGTTAAAAAGCACTCTATACCAAAACCAATAAATGGTACCAGGAACTGGCACATACTTTCTCACAAACATATTTAAATTACTAAACAGATTCACAGTGACTTGTATAGGGTGGGGTAGGAGAGTTTTATTTATTAAAGTTGGAGATTAACTAATAAATATTATTATTATTATTATCTAGAGAGAAAACTATTCGATCGATTTCGAAC
>JAGFPH010000297.1:693810-704694 GCA_018207615.1 Philaenus spumarius | reverse complement strand
ATTAAAATTTGATATTATTGAAGTGGACACAAAAAGTTAAGTTGGAGGTTAACGTTTAAAAAATAATATCATTATTACGTACATTCAAAGAAATAAAATTAGAGATCAATGATGGTAAAAGAAAATCGTAATTACGTAAAAAAATTAGCTTCATATTTAATTAAAAGAATTGCTTTATAACAAAGAAATATGCTGTCTTTTAAATAATTTGTTCATTGTTGTCTAATTTGCGGAGTACTTAAATGTTTCTTCAATAATATCAAATATTAATTATAAATCATAATTAGTTTATGTTAAAATAAAATGCTTACTTTTTTTCCTGGGGACAAGTGATTTACTTAAAATAACAATATGTACATAAACGTTATTCCCGTATCAAACAACTGTACTTCGGGAGTCGTGGCGCGGCACCTACTAGCGCTCATTTAAAAAACGATTTCATAATGATGTAATCATTTTATCACAAATCGGTGAATTGGATAGTTTAGATCAATTCAATGGCTACAACTTTCCCGCTGGAAGTTTGTTTGTAACACAAAAATAAAAAATTTCCTCGCTTAGTGACTTTTTCATGTCAGTCTGTGATAATTCTCAAATATTTTCAATTATTAAAATTCGAAATACCTGTTAAAATAAAAGTTTTTTATACTGTTAGAATCCGTACTTTATGTAGATTAAGAATATCCAAATTTTATTTTACTGAAGCCTTTCCATCGAGTTAAAACAGCGAGCGACTGCGCACGCACTACTCAAATATTACCAGCTAGCATTGTGACGTCAGAGTGAAACTGGCGGCACAGTGCCGAGATCAAAGAAACGGTTTAGCCCTTGTTATAGAGCCCTGGTTTTCTCCATAGCGGCCATTTTGTTTTTTCACTAAATAATTTGTATCTAGAGAACGGTTTGACCGATTGACTTAAAACTTGACATAAAGTTTACCTAACAATGGTATATTTTAAGTAAAATAAGCAATTATATCCATTAATGCGTTTTAAAATGGTGACTGTTAAAAAATTGCAAACCAGAATTACCCAAAAACCATACATTTTTATAAAAAGTTTCAAGTCATCTTTTTTGTAGTCCTTTTTATTCTGTATCGGCTCTTTAACATAACTATTATCCGTCATCCGATTGTTTTTACAGTAACACTATCCGATGATAAATCAAAAGGGCTATAAAAAAGATGTCTTGACATTTTTTTTGTTAAAATGTACCGTTTTTGGGTAATTTGGGTTTGAAATTTTGAAACAGTCGCCATTTTAAAACGCATTATTTATTTTAAATAGATCATTGCTAGGTCAACTTCATGTCAAGTTTGAACTCAATCGGTCAATCCGTTCGGTAGATATGAATTATTTTGTAAAAAACACATACAGACAGTCAGACGACAAAGTACAGTAGACCAAGTTTTGTATTGTGAAATTTATTTGTCTCGATCCCAGGATTAATTCATTTTAATTAATTAATTTTAAACAGTTGTAGACACCTTAAATTAAATACACAGATTAAAAACGTTTAACACACCTTATAATTAAATTAAACATAAGTTAGATGAAATTGGCTACATAAATATGTTTACATCAACAGAGGAGATACACTCTTTAACTATTGGTGAGCATTTGAATTACATTTCTTTATTTGTTCGTTTTCATCATTTCGCACAAAAACGTAAACGGATCATAAACGTCTTGGGCTGTGTGTTGTTTGAGAGCTGGCAGCTGCCAGCCCTCAAACAACACTTTATGTGCCTGTGAGGAGAGAGAGAGAGAGAGAGAAAAGGCGCTACGACGCGACGCGACGGTGCGTGCGCGTGTCAGTTAGCTGTTCAACGAGTGACACAACGTTGGAACTAAAAACGCGTTTCTGACAAAACCGTTCAACCGATTTGTTTGAAATAAACTTTAAAATTATTCAAAAAAATTTGCCCTAAAAATGACTACCTGTTTTACTCAAATTTTGACTTATTTTAAAAGTTATTAATTGTAAAAATTTATTAAGAAATTTTTTCGAAAATTAGAAAGCATAGCGCCTTTAACAACTTTATACTGATTACAAAACAGTTTTTTTTTTTTCAAATCGGATAAAAAATAAATGAGTAATCAGTAAAATTAATTTGGCCACGACAGTGCTGCTATCTATTGGGCTAAAAACACAACTTTTTTTGTACTGTTTAGCCTTAAGTCTACGAGGCTGTAGCCCTGTCAAAGAACGAGAAGGAGAAGGAGAAGGAGAAAAACGTGAAAAAAGTCGATTTTTAAACTTTAATAGCTCCGACACCTGATGGTCCCAAGAGTTGAAATTTGCTATACGTCCTCACGGGCCACTCGAAAATGAGTGTATGAAAAATCAACCCTCAAGGTCTTAATGGGGCTGAGCTACAGGTGGGTGAAAACCCCTACTTGTGTTGTCGTGTAAACAGTGTCTTGGTCGCTTTTTCGAGTTTTCGCTTTTTATGGCGGGCGGGACGCTCCCGCGTCCCTAGATTAGAATAAACTATAATAAAATTAAGAGATTAGTTCTGCCTTATAGTTTTAAAAAGTTATTATTTTATTTGAGAAGAAAGTTATTATTTGGTTTTATTTGAAAAATATTAAATACAAGAATTTTGTTTTATGTTTAAAATTAGAAAAAAGAAATTATTAAAATTTTATTTTGTTTTATAAAAGGTTATTATTTACAAAAACACCTAATATTCAAATATCCCAATAGTTTATGAATTTTAGATTAAGAATTGATAAAGTGGAATTTCATAAAATAATTGCAAGCACAAATAAGCAATTTACAAGGTTAGTTCCAGTGTACTCACTCTTCAGAGGTTTACAAAAAGTAAAATTATTAACTTGTGTTCTTACTGAGCTAAAATTAAAAATAAATTACTGGAAGTATAAAGTAAAGTTTTTTGTCAGAATAGTCAGTGAACTGAATATTCGACACATAGTTATTTCACCTAGGCCAAACAAAGTGAGATTGCCTATAAGACTTCCAGTAGGTGGAAATAACTTATTCTCCAACGAACAATTTTCTAAAAAGAAGATTCGTTGTAGAATTGGCGTCCCGAAACGTGGGACCCGAAATATTCTAAAACTAACCATCCAAAACGGTTGTTCGTTGTAATGCCTATGTTATTTTAGGGTTTCAACCAACAATTTGGGAAATAGGTCTACTCACGAAGGCGTTGAACAGCTGTCTGTGTGTACGCAGCAATATATTAGTAGAATTTGTTTCCTCCTAGTGGCCTCTCGAGTTTTGCACCACATGACTTCGAACTAGGTACTTTTATGGTATTTTAAGTTTTGGCCGATTTTGGGGAAACCAAGCGAGCTATAAGGTCGCGTAAAAAAACAAAATGTGTAGAATGACATTCTACATTTATATTTTTAGAAAAAACTCTAATAAAAAAAATTCATTCTCGTAGTAAAAATCTAAAAAATAGTTACTTCCGGTCAAAAAACGTACTTCCGGTTGTTGGATTTTTTGGCTAACGAAGTCGTCCGAGCGACATAGACATCCAACACGTGTACCAAATTTGGAGCAAATCGGACTTAAAATGCGGCCGCTAGAGTGCGAACACATATATACATATATATTTATATGAATTTTAATGACACCCCAAAACGTGTTCTGGGGACCATGATCGGTGCTCATTTGCTACTCCCGACCTTGGGTCTCACCATAAGGGCCACTGCAATAGCTCATTTTTCCTAAGGAAATTCGCTAATAACATGTTTTGTTGACAACATACTGGACTTCTATATAATTTTATTAATCTTATTAGGTTATTTCTGCCTTATGTTTTTATTATTTTTTCTCATTTAAAAAGAAACAATGTTAAGACAAGGTATGTAAGGTTTTTGCATGTAAAAAGCCAAAATCTCACATAATTTAATATAGAATGTGACGCATTTTTAAATGATAGGTAAATATTAGAGAAGGGAGGATTGTACATAAAAGATTAAGATTAGGAAACCACTGTAACTCTATATAACTAATTCGATCAATAAACTTTGTATCAAAGTGTAAATTTGTGACGACATTCAAACGGATCATCTGTTCTTATAATAACAACAAAATTAATAGATTTATAATTTTATTGTAGTTTTTCTAGACGTGGCTTATGTATCTTTTTGTATAAGATAGCTTTGATTTGAATAATATCTCCTTTCGGAATATAAAAGTAATCATACCTCAATGAAGTTAATCATTTTTTGTGTACCATAACTATTAATGTGAATTAATTATTTGGCTTACGATTTATTTAAAACTACACTCAGTAGAGGATGTTTATATGCTATATAAGATTTGATCTTAGCATAGTACCGTACAAAATGATAAATAATAACTACAATATTTTTTCGATTTTACTAAAACATCTGCAAACAAAATTAATTTATAAACATCTATTCTTAATGGTAGGTTTCAGTGCGCAGGTTCAACGAACAGTAAGGAAAGACTAGAGTATTACAAACAGTATTACTTTGCGCACCTACTAGGACTCACTTCGGGAATGTTTATTCCTTCTTCACCATGTTTTTGTCGTTAACATAAGAAGAATTTCTATTTTTGTTTAATTTATAAAATAAGGTAAGCTGATTTATTAATAACAATACATTCTTGTTAGTAAAGATTTATTGTGTGATGTTTACAAGTTTAGATGGTTTTCGTAAGTTAAGTTTAAGTTTATATTATACAATTCATATTTGTTGCTAGGTTAGATTTTAATACATTATAATTGTTTTGCTAATTTCTGTTGAAAACATAAACAGTCTCCCTTAAAGCTATGACTGATTTTTTTTAGTAAATTGTATGATAACTCTTATTTTGGATCACCACATAATGCAGAACATTTATTAGTTATATTATGGAAAATTGTTTTTTTTTTAGAAAATGTTTTCAGTCAGTTTTTAAACATTTTCATACTGTACTACATTATTGGTTAGATATGTCTTTTCATAAATTTCATAAAATGAATATTATTTATTAACTTTAATAGATTTTACAATAGGTTTTAACAGAGGGAGAGAGAGTTTGGTGAAATAGAATTTAAAATATTTTAAATATTTCATAGTTTTTTTTTAATATAGCGTTATTAAGTTTCGGGAGGAAATACAAATAAACTATATGCGTTCTTTGTTGAGATAGTTTATTCAAAATGTTGGAACAACAAAATGATTTCTTGTACCAACACTTGTTTAGGAAAGCAACTTATTTAATTAATGTGCTGTATTAGGAAATAGCCTTAATGTCTTTATTAAGAATTAGGTATAGTCTTTAAGTTTGACCAAACTATATAAATCTACACGTCCTAAATTTAATAACAATATAGTACAAGTTAAACATATCAATACAAAATTTATACGGAAAAGTATCTAAAAATTATAATTTCAATTCTTGAATGAAAACCGAAATAAACATTAAAACTATTTTAAAGGCTTGTAAAGACTGAACAGAATTTCACACTCCTCCCTTTTCACTCATCTGTAAATCAAAACTGGAGACAACAAAAGCTCCCACATAGTCACTGCACGCCTAGCCTATATATTATTCCAAATTAAAAAGGTTTTGCTGTCTATGTTTAAAACCTTTGTATTCAAATAAATTATGAGTTCACAGTTTAGACAAAAATAGGTTTGTTTCTAAAAGTATTTTGATTTATTGTATTTAAAATGTTTTTTCACGTGTATTTTCGTCTCTCCGTCTAATTGTTTAAACTTTTACAACCACTGATCTAATTTGTATGTTGATTATACATAAATATTGTAGGTTTGCTAACTTGTATTTAAAAATAACCAATGGTCCTTAATTTCAACAATATATTTCGCCAGTACACGATTTCGAATTTTTGAAATATCGATAATTTTAATAAAAATTTCCAGGAACCAACAATAATGTATTTGATAATGAATGATTTGTAACATATGATTTAAATTTTCACTAGATCATCAGACGTTTGAAATCGGTGTGATTGATTTATTATTATTTTTGTATTAATGAAAAGTAAAAAATAGTTTGTTGTTATATTTTACACATTATTTAATAGTTGCCAGTTATGAAATTTGGACAGTACTAAAGTGGTACACGATTCATTTAAAAAAAAGCTATAAATGTTTTTAATTGTTTATTATGAGCTAAAGCCGTTCAAATTAAATGTTTTTAATAAGATGTAGGTTTTAAATAAACAATGAGCTTGACTTGTGAGAAGATTTACTCGATAGAATAAAACTTGTACACAGAGTCTCACAACTAATACGTTATATTTTGATTATTGTAGCTTGTGTATCACTGAAGATGGCGACTTTGTCGCTGAAACGCGTTTAAGTTAATAAACGTATTACTTGTGAGGTTCTGAGTACAAGTTTTATTCTATCAAGATGTAGGTTTGAAGATGTTGTTTTTGCCTATAATGTTATAGGTGAGCTTTGGATAAACATCTCTGCCACTTTTGTGTTTTTTTCTGTTGTCACTTTGTCCAAAATGTTCACTTTTTTCTTCTTGAGTTTTTTGTTCTTGGTTGTTCTTTCCTTTTTACTTTCTCCACCCATACTTAGTATATGGAGAAAGTATTGTTTTCGTAAAAATGTTCGAATTTGAATTTTCAGTTGAATTATCTGTTTTGGTGCTGCCAGAACCCGAAAAAATTGTTTAGTGCAATTATCTGTGTTGGTGCTCCCTGAACCCAAAAATATTTTTAGTGGAATTTTTTGTTTTGGTGCTCTCTGAACCCAAAAAAGTGTTTTTAGAGTGGTGTCTGTCTGTCAGTCTGTCTGTATGTATACACGACCAGAGAGGACACTATTGGTCCGATTTTCATGAAATTTGGTATGTAGCTACTAAACCCTAATATCTCCAGGCGTTTTTTTCATTTTTTTGAATTTTTAATTTTTAAGGGTAATTTACCCCTAAAAACCCATAAAAAACGACAAAAATGCTAATTTCTCAAAAATGGCTCTAACGATTTTGATCAAATTTTCAGTATTTATAGTGCTTAAGATGCCAAACAAAATGACACCACCCGCTTTTACCAAAACTTCGGCGTTTTATAATTATGGGGAAATGTTTAAAAATAAACAAGTTTGTGTTGTCAATCTAGCATCGCGGCAGCGGCCGCACAGGGTAGCACCACGGTAGCGAGCACGGCCAGTAATTCAAAGGTCGCGCGATCGAATCCCGCCTGGGACAATATTTTTTTATACGATTGACGTAGGTAGAATATTATTTTTTTGTTTTGTCCTAAAAAATAGTGAAAAATAAAATGATTAAAAACAATATTATTTTGATTACAGTAAGTTGGGAGAAAGTTTGTGTCAGTTAACTGATACCGTTTATTCTCTTTATTGTACTCATTTCTTAAATATATATCTGTTAAAGTTAGTGGGTATTCACATTTTGTTATATGTTTCTATTAATATTAATATATTTATTAATGAAATTATTGTTTGTTTGAGTTGTTGATAATTACTGAATATATTCATTTTTGGGGTTTAGCCTCCGGAATAGCCTCCTCTAATGGAGATGGAGACAAATAATTGTTTACCGTTTCTGGATGTATTGGTGAAAAAGAAGGATTTTGGATTGGAGACTACAGTGTATCGTAAACCTACCAACACGGGACAATATTTAAATTACCATTCTAACCATCCCGAACATGTAAAGGTTGGTTTGGCGTGTGGTTTGTTTAAGAGAGCTCATACGGTATGCAGTAATGAGATGGATTTTAAACTGGAGATTCAACAAGTTAATAGAGATTTATTAAATAATGACTATCCACAATATATCATTGACAGAGCTATTAAAAAAGCAAATAATAATAGTAATAAAAAACTTAATGAAAAACCATTAACGACAGTTCAGATTCCGTATGTAAAAGGTATTTCGGAAAAGATAAGAAGATTGAATTCCAAGTTTTGTATTAGGACTGTTTTTAAAAATTCATTAACCATTAAAAATTGTGTTACTAAATTGAAACCTAAAAATATCGATTTGGATAGCAAGAACATTGTGTACAATTTACCCTGTCAGTGTGGGTTGTCGTATGTGGGACAAACTTCTCGACCATTTAAAAAACGTGTTTCTGAGCATAAAAAATGCATAACAACGGGCGAAGTTAATCGGTCTAAAATTGCGGAGCATGTCATAGCTAACAATCATGCTATTCTTTGGGATGAGGGATTCCAACTTCTAAAAGAGTCTAACTGGAGAAAGAGAGTTTTCAAAGAGACTGCTATAATGTCCGTGAAGGAGAACTGTATTTCCCAGCCAAGTTCCACCGTTAGTGCTATTTACTTCCCTTTAATTAAAAATGAAGTACAGAGACTCTTTGATAGGCCTAATGTAAGAATTAATAATACCAATGTAGTGGGGGTTGAACCTTTGAACGACCTACGATTGATTCCTACTCAGTCAACCTTTGTTAGGCGTTCGGAAAGGTTGCGACAAAAAACGTCCGCTAAGACCTAGGACTTATCACCTGAGGACGCGAAGTGTTGTTTTTTCTTCGCGAAACGTCGTGTTGTGTATATTTTACTGTTTTGTTCATAGGATTTTGTGTTGTGTTTTTGTGTGTGGTGTGACGTGGAGCCTTGCTTCAAAGATTTTATATTTGACGACAACGTGTCCTGCGGTTATATACACAAGTGAAACAGCAATAAGGTGGGTGTAGTCCATTAAGGCTAAACAGTACAAAAAAAGTTGTGTTTTTAGCCCAATAGATAGCAGCACTGTCGTGGCCAAATTAATTTTACTGATTACTCATTTATTTTTTATCCGATTTGAAAAAATAAAACTGTTTTGTAATCAGTATAAAGTTGTTAAAGGCGCTATGCTTTCTAATTTTCGAAAACATTTCTTAATAAATTTTTACAATTAATAACTTTTAAAATAAGTCAAAATTTGACTAAAACAGGTAGTCATTTTTAGGGCAAATTTTTTTGAATAATTTTAAAGTTTATTTCAAACAAATCGGTTGAACGGTTTTGTCAGAAACGCGTTTTTGGTTCCAACGTTGTGTCACTCGTTGAACAGCTAACTGACACGCGCACGCACCGACGCGACGCGACGTAGCGCCTTCTCTCTCTCTCTCTCTCTCTCTCTCCTCACAGGCACATACAACCCATCCTCGCGGCTCCCAGCTCCCAGCTCTCAAACAACACACATCCCAAGACGTTTATGATCCGTTTACGTTTTTGTGCGAAATGATGAAAACGAACAAATAAAGAAATGTAATTCAAATGCTCACCAATAGTTAAAGAGTGTATCTCCTCTGTTGATGTAAACATATTTATGTATCCAATTTCATCTAACTTATGTTTAATTTAATTATAAGGTGTGTTAAACGTTTTTAATCTGTGTATTTAATTTAATGTGTCTACAACTGTTTAAAATTAATTAATTAAAATGAATTAATCCTGGAATCGAGACAAATAAATTTCACAATACAAAACTTGGTCTACTGTACTTTGTCGTCTGACTGTCTGTATGTGTTTTTTACAAAATAATTCATATCTACCGAACGGATTGACCGATTGAGTTCAAACTTGACATGAAGTTGACCTAGCAATGATCTATTTAAAATAAATAATGCGTTTTAAAATGGCGACTGTTTCAAAATTTCAAACCCAAACTACCCAAAAACGGTACATTTTAACAAAAAAATGTCAAGACATCTTTTTTATAGCCCTTTTGATTTATCATCGGATAGTGTTACTGTAAAAACAATCGGATGACGGATAATAGTTATGTTAAAGAGCCGATACAGAATAAAAAGGACTACAAAAAAGATGACTTGAAACTTTTTATAAAAATGTATGGTTTTTGGGTAATTCAGGTTTGCAATTTTTTAACAGTCACCATTTTAAAACGCATTAATGGATATAATCGCTTATTTTACTTAAAATATATCATTGTTAGGTAAACTTTATGTCAAGTTTTAAGTCAATCGGTCAAACCGTTCTCTAGATACAAATTATTTAGTGAAAAAACAAAATGGCCGCTATGGAGAAAACCAGGGCTCTATAACAAGTCCTAAACCGTTTCTTTGATCTCGGCACTGTGCCGCCAGTTTCACTCTGACGTCACCATGCTGATACACGGTAATATTTGAGTAGTGCGTGCGCAGTCGTTAACTCGCTGTTTTAACTCGATGGAAAGGCTTCAGTAAAATAAAATTTGGATATTCTTAATCTAAATAAAGTACGGATTCTAACAGTATAAAAAACTTTTATTTTAACAGGTATTTCGAATTTTAATAATTGAAAATATTTGAGAATTATCACAGACTGACATGAAAAAGTCACTAAGCGAGGAAATTTTTTATTTTTGGGTTACAAACAAACTTCCAGCGGGAAAGTTGTAGCCATTGAATTGATCTAAACTATCCAATTCACCGATTTGTGATAAAATGATTACATCATTATGAAATCGTTTTTTAAATGAGCGCTAGTAGGTGCCGCGCCACGACTCCCGAAGTACAGTTGTTTGATACGGGAATAACGTTTATGTACATATTGTTATTTTAAGTAAATCACTTGTCCCCAGGAAAAAAAGTAAGCATTTTATTTTAACATAAACTAATTATGATTTATAATTAATATTTGATATTATTGAAGAAACATTTAAGTACTCCGCAAATTAGACAACAATGAACAAATTATTTAAAAGACAGCATATTTCTTTGTTATAAAGCAATTCTTTTAATTAAATATGAAGCTAATTTTTTTACGTAATTACGATTTTCTTTTACCATCATTGATCTCTAATTTTATTTCTTTGAATGTACGTAATAATGATATTATTTTTTAAACGTTAACCTCCAACTTAACTTTTTGTGTCCACTTCAATAATATCAAATTTTAATTATAAATTAATAATTAGTTTATGTTAAAATAAAGT
>JAGFPH010000297.1:673816-693710 GCA_018207615.1 Philaenus spumarius | reverse complement strand
AATCATTTTATCACAAATCGGTGAATTGGATAGTTTAGATCAATTCATTGGCTACAACTTTCCCGCTGGAAGTTTGTTTATAACCCAAAAATAAAAAATTTCCTCGCTTAGGAACTTTTTCATGTCAGTCTGTGATAATTCTCAAATATTTTCAATTATTAAAATTCGAAATCCCTGTTAAAATAAAAGTTTTTTATACTGTTAGAATCCGTACTTTATGTAGATTAAGAATATCCAAATTTTATTTTACTGAAGCCTTTCCATCGAGTTAAAACAGCGAGTTAACGACTGCGCATCCTAAAATATTACATAGTCATTACGAAACATCCTGTATATACAAGAAACATATCTTAGTAAAAGTATGCAAAACATACCAATATTGTGGTTACGTATGCTGAATTAATATTTTATAACAACCAAGTGGGACGAGCAGGAGAAACAATACATGTATTGCTCTTCAACAATATATGGGAAACGGAAGCATTTCCCGGTGCGAGTCGTCACTGAGCGAGCGCGTGGTGAGAAAAATTTGTGTGATGGCGCGCGGGGGGGGGGGGGGGAATACGCGCGAAAAAATACTAGAGATAAACCTTACAAAATCGATTCCGACGGAACCACTGGTTCGATCTTCAGTCTGAAAAATTATTAATTCATTTCTCCATCAAAGCTTCAAAATGACTACCTGTTTTTTCTTTTAAAAATATTCCTTTTAGCAGTTACAAAGTAATTTTTTTTATTAAATAAAAAATAAAAAAAATCGTTAGCATAGCGACTTAAAGATACATATTAGAAGTACAAATCAGTTTTCAAACCAATTTTTACTCAAACGGTAAGCGAGTAATCAGTAAAATGAATTTTCATAATTTTGAAGCGCTACGTGGCGGCAGTATTTGGATCTACCACCCCACCTACAAATGTCTTTCAAAACTAAAATAGAAATCATTATTTACTTACTTAATCATATTTTATTATTTACCCACAAAAAACTTAACCTTCTGTATTTACACATAAATAAGTTAGTATTTATCCACAAACAGTTAAAAAAATATTGTTTACACACAAACAATAATTATAAAAGTTATTTACACAGAAAAAAATATTTACGCAAACAAAATCATTATTTAGGCTTAAATATACTATGTGTTTACACATTCAAAAGTTATTATTTATCCACAAACAGTTACAAAATATATTATTTACACACAAACAATAATTATAAAACCTATAAAAGTTATTTACACAGAAAAAAAATTATTTACACATACAAAATCATTATTTGTACATAAAATGTTATTATTTACACAGACATAATATTATTATTCACATAAAAAGTTCTCATTTACAAACAAAAAACTAATTATTTAGATATATAAATAACTATTATTTACAAATATACAACAACAAGAAATCTGTTATTGAAAATACAAAATATATAGTTTTTTGAAAATCTTTTTTTTCACTCGTTTTTTCAACGTTTCCACTCCCGTATGGGTAATCCCCTTGGGTATCTAGGGTCAACCAGTTCCGGAAGCATAGGCCTACACTCATTATAAAATTAAACCAATTGTCTTTTCATTTTAGTCTCCCAGAACTCGTCGTCCTTATTTACCCTTTCAATGGATAACCCTTGTGGAGTCCATACAATAAATAAACAAAATGTACGCTTCGTTATATGAAGCTGTCCTTGTATTTGATAAAAATATTAGTGGTTTATTTTTAAAACAAGCTCTTCCTGATGATCAACTTCACAGAGATTTATTATTTTGGCCTTAGTCGCCTCCAGTGGTGACATATTTCGTGCACTTACAGGACACTTCAATTCGACAATCCCCTTATCTCCCAAAATTCCGTCTGGTGTTGCAGCTAAAAAGGGCAGGTTGCTGTTATGTCGATAAATAATCCGCATTCATCAATGTTGGTGCCGATACGCTTCAACCTCCTGTATTGCAGTTTTTTCATTTTCAATGCCATATTTTGTAGCGGCATTTCCATTGAATTGGCTGTACAGTAGATATAATGAATTGTTTTTTTTTCACGACGTGGATTTACGCATTTTGCAGATTTTACCAAAATTTGATGCTGTAAGTCTACACCTTCTCTCTCAACTACAACTCACTTTGGCTTTTGCCCCGAGATTCTTTTTCATTCCTTTCACGGCGAACGTCATTGATATTTATTGACTCCAGGAAGTCCATTTTATTCTGCTCATAAATGTCTGGCTCCATGTCCAGCTCAGCACATTCAACAGATCCATAGTCTTTGTCTGCAGATGTCCCATCTTGTCCCAGATGTCATGTGTCTTTTGTCCCACTTTTTCTTAATGCATAATCTTGTTTTTTTCTAACAGATTTTCTATTCTGTTTTCTAGTGAGAGTTTTTCAGAATAGATCCCTGGGCTGTGGCCAACAGTTATTTTTTTATGAATACAGCGATGCAAATTGTCAGTCTCGTTTACTGCTATGGCCGAGAGTTCACTTCGTACAGTGTAGCTTTCTCTTTGAGCAAAGTTTACTCTTTTTCCTCCAACAAACTTACATAGTCTTGCATTAAAACTTTCGGCTATGTTTGAAGTAACGCACTCCAAGATGCTGTCGGTATAATTTGTTAAAAAGTTATTGGCTGCCATAATTTCTGGCCATACCCCGCTGAGATACTTGTATACCTTTTGTCTGTGCTCTGGCGCAAATGCAACAAAAAATTGTAAATTGAATGATAGCTTACCTATTGACACAATGCGGTGGAACTGTCAAAGTAACGACGTCTGTATGTTCTGCTCTTTGCATAGGCTCTCCCTCGCGCTGTGGGAGGTTTTGTCTAAAATAAATTTTTTTTAATGTAATAGTATAACTTTGTTTTAGTTCGAATTTTTGACACTTTCAAAATAGCTTTACCTTATATAGGTTGTCCGTATTTCTAAGAAAATAGTACATTCAATGATAGCTTAAATATTGACACAACTGTCGAACTAGTGACGTTTGTGTTTTGTTATGTTAACGCAGTTAACGTTTTTCAAGTTATATCCCTTTAAAAATTCGTAATAACCGCTATTTTGCACTTGTAAATTGTAACATACAAAACGCTTTTTATATCTAATTTGAACCCAATGTCTTATTTATCTATTTCTGAGTTTTTGTAAACAAACTAAATGACAAATTGCGACTAAACTAAGCAGAATTTGAAAAAAAGTTACGGAAAATTTTGTATTTATTTCAACGTATATCAGGTTTTTTGTGACATCCAGTGTAATAATCCAAAGCACATTTGTTTCTTTGTACTGCTTTACAAGGCTGAAGAATATACATAATGGATTTAAAAAAAAATATAACATTAGTTTGTCATTTTGTTTTGCACTAGTCATGTACAAAACAACTTTTAATTTTTATTAATAATTTGTTATTAATAATAGTTTGTTTTAATCTTTCTACTCTTCCTTCTTGTTGACAATGCTAGACCTGATTTCTTTCTAGAACGCTGTGACGGCATTTTAGAAATCTTATATTGTAAAATAAACAGTACAAACAGAAATATTACGCACTGGATTCTCGCAAATGTCGGGAAGACAGACAAAGTGGGAGGAGTCAACATTGAAAATACTTGCGCTAGCCTGTTTCACTGAATTGACGCACTACCGCGCCACTTTACAGTAGCAAGAATATCGCTTGCAAGCCCTTGCATGATTGCAAAGTACTGCCTTATTTTTTATTTTATCTATATTCTTTCAACTGCAACATTTTCAGAAAACTTCAATGTACAATTTGTAGGACACAAAATGTGTTCAAACGACTTCATGTTTCCAAGTAACTCAACTGAAAATCAGATTTTTCGCCTACTTATAAGCTAATTATCTTTAAGTAAAATAGATAATTTCCATTGTTTAGCACCTACAAATTATAGTTTAGATGTTCGTTAACAACTTCCCGCAAATTTCAAAACATTATCTTCAAAATTGAATGAATGATTTCTAAGATTGCAGAGGGCTGCATAGGTCTGTTTCTTCCTGGTATGGCGCACCCTTAACACAAACACAAAACACATCACGAAACATTTAAAACGTTGAAACCACTCACGTGTGTTCCGTATTGGTAAAGGACATGTCCTATACTGCGTGCTTGAAGGTTCGGATTTCTTAGGCCTTATCAGTGCATTCCCCCTTTCCTCGGTCGTTATAACGGTGTTCGACCCTAAGTATTGGGTTCGAGTTAAATTTTTGTTTATTATTTAGTACATTTATTATAGGGTGTGTTTTTTAAGGCTTTGTGTATTTCGAACTCCTCAAGTGTGTCTATTCTTTTGCTTTTATGGCAGACATGTAAAAACTCCCTATTTTTCATAATAGCCATACAAATGTGGTTCTTATCAATGATGTGTTGATCGAAGCTCGATTTTTGTAGTAGGGCCCTGACTTTAATCCCTGGACTCCTTAAAGACAGGGCCCTACTAAAAAAATCGAGCTCAAACCTCGATAAAAAAGGTACTGAATACGAGGTATGTACTGTGAATTTATGTAAAATATAAATTTTCACTATTTACATTTTAAGTTGCAGTGTTTTTATTTCATTTCTCTTTATATCTTGAAAGTTTATACATATGTCATTAATAGGCAAATAGTTAACCTTGAAATAAGTTATGTCATGACACGCAAATGAAGCTATGCAAAACTATATAAAACCTTAATGTAAAATATGAACAATTAATGTTTTTGTGGATTTTCTTAAATCTGGAGAACTATTGAATCTACTTACTGGAAACTAGGTTAAACGGTTTATACGTTTATGTTTTGCATGCGGAAATAAGTGGAGCAAGTGATAGCATGGAATATTGGATGTGTTAAATGCACAGCGAATTATTATCGTAAACAGCTTTTACAAGACTTCAAAAAAGTTAAATATTCAAAGTCAAAGTATTCAGTGATAGAAAAGTCAGTTTTGGCCTTTATTTTTAATAGTTTTCTACACTATAATATAGTATCGAATATTATTATAGTATTCATATTATTAATATAATATAGTATTCATACTATGAAACCTTTTAAATAACAAAATTTACATTTTGGACTAGGTGACAACATTAATTTTACTAGACTATTAGAATGGGTACTTATTTTATAAGAGGTAAGGGTTTATAATGAACATCCAACACTTTTAAACAAGATTTTAAAAATGAGACTTTGAGGTTTTAATGAACATGGCAAACTAATTAATTACATTATGCTATTATTTTTTAATCCAGATAAGAAAATCGTATTACAAAAACTCTAAATTCATATACTATTTATCGTAGGAATTTTTAACTACTTAAAAAAAAAAAACAAAAAATGAAGAATTGATTAAATACAAGATAGCCTGTAAAAAAATTTGACTAAACTATGTGCTGAATCCAACTTGATATTGATCCATAATTTATTTAGACTTTAAAATTCAAATAAGTAACTTTCTAATAACCTAAAAATATTTTTTTCACGCACTATATGTATTTCAAATAAAAAATTGTTCTGGTAGAAATGTCTAACAAAATATATCAATCCTACGTGATAAAAGGTAGTAAACTGACTTCAGTTTAGTCTTATTTAGTCTATTTGAAAAATAATTTATATAATGAAGTAATGAAATTTGTCACTTATTGAACTTGATCAAAATCGTGGTACTGTATTTTAAAGTCGTAGTTTGTAGCTAATTTTTATTTTCAGATGAAAAAAATTGTTTAACCTTTCATCCGAAGGTTAGTGCCAGGTTAAGGGGGAATAAATTAAACCAAAAGTTCTTAATTGCAGTATTTTGATTTTTAAAATGGAAACATCTCTAAGAATGCGGGCTGAAGGTTATTGATCATGTTCGTGTAGAATAAAGCATAAAGGGATGACGGAACCAAACTGAATACTCACGATATCGGCTGAGATATTCCGTAGTCATAACGATACTAATTTAATATAATTCGATCACGCAGTTGAATCGCTGACGTAAGTTTAGCGAATTTCTAAAATTAAATGTATATGTTTATATGTTCGTTCCACTCGCAGCGTACAAATTCGGTCGTCGGCCTCAGGTCAAAAGATTCCTCCACGGTAAAATCTCCCACTTGGATTTGAACTGGGCATTTTTATGGTATTTTATGCTGTGGTCGATTTTGGGGGAATAAGGTTGTGTAAAAAACAAAATTTGGCGAATAATATTCTGCATTTATGTTTCATTTATGTTCCTACAAAACTTTCATTATAGTATAAAAATAAAAAAATAAATTCTTCCGGTCAAAAATCGTACTTTCGGTTGTTGGAATTCGAGCGACTTAGACAACCAATGTGTGTACCACATTTGGTTCAAATCGGACTTAAAATGTGGCCGTTAGAGTGTGAACACATACAGGGTGACAATTAAGTCTGGAACCCCTTTTTTAACTTTTAAACCACAACAGAGAAAAATACCAAAGTTCGCACATAATTACTGGTGATAGTAATAACCTACATATCTATTCAGTTACCGACCGGATGACGTCTTTGGGGGACAGCCCACAAGGGAGTCAGAAGAAAATCTTTAATGAGAGTCTATGTCAAGTTTTCCATCAATTTAAAGGTCTTGGTTTACTGAAAACAATGCTGCAATCAGGACTTTCAAAAGGTTGATGTAATCGGTAGTTATTGCTGTTTCAATTTTGAAACTATTCAAAACTGTAAAAAATTAAGCGTTACAAGTTTTTTTGGGGGGGGGGGGGGGTTTAAAGGCGAAAAACCTGGGTGGTTATCATCGCCTGGGCGTTACAAGTTAAAAAAACAATGTTGAGATCAATGTAAGTATTCAAAATGTCCTCCTTCCGGACATTTCCGTTGTCTGGAAATGTCCTAAGCGGTTGTAAAAGCCACCCACTGCATTTTGAAGGTAGTCACGAGAAATATCTTGAGCTTCATGAAATATGAGTTGTCTTAGGTGCGCCAAATCTCGAGGCTTAGTACGGTAAACTTTATCTTTGAGGTATCCCCAAAGAAAAAATCAAGCGGAGATAAATCAGGGGAACGAGCAGGCCACTCTACTGCACCGCGTCTTCCAATCCATTGTTGAGGGAATATTGCATCCAAGTATTTTCTAACGTCAACGCCATACTGTGGTGGTGGTACGTTATTTTAAAGCTTACGACAAATCAATTGGCTCCAGTTTAAATTCATGACGTAAACAAATAGTGGCTGGCCAAAGTACATAAGGATTGAAATTGAGAGGGATGGAAACTTATTACTGTAATCTAAGTATCACTTGTAGCAGACCATTTTGATGATCTCCGAAAGACTAATCGAAAAGTGAGCTTTATAAAACCTTGTCCAAATTTTGCAAGTGTTAATTATTAAAATGACTTAATACATTATTTCAACTTAAGAAATTTAAGATAAGGGTATAATGTTGGACTGGAGATATTCACCCTAAGGATCATTGCGTCCCCGTTACAATTAAGGGAACAAAGGAACGCATGCACTTAACCACAGACTATAGAATTACTCTCTATATTACAAGGGTACTATAACATATAAATCTCCTAATTTCTTCCAAGTCCCCTTCGGTTGGATTCGGGGACGATTGGTAGTGTTCGGGTTGTTATAATGCAATTTATATTATATCCCAAAGACATTATAACATTTAAAGTTCCTAATTTCTTCTAAGTCCCCTTCGGATTTACTCGGGAACGATCGGTAATGTTCGGGTTGTTATAATGCAATTTATATTATATCCCAACGACACTATAACACCTTGTATCTGATACAAGGTTGATGACGGATGTTAAACCTATATACTCGTCTAGATAGTTACTTCTTAACAGAGGCAGCGTAGACTAACGGTCTACGTCGTGGACTCGGGATAAGGTAGTACCCGGTTCGCCGCCTCTCGGAGACATCCAAACTTTTTTCAAGGCAAATAATTAAATAAAATTAAATATTAGTTATTACAAAACAAGATGGCTGACAAAAAAAAGATGGCGGCCAAAAATTCCCAAAAATCAAAAATCTTCAAAAATCCAAAATCTTTAAAAAGCCAAAAATTCCAAAAATCCCCAAAAAAGGTAAGGTTAGGTTATTTTAGGTTAGGACCCCCAAAAAAAACCCAATATCCAAAACCCAAAAAAAAGGGTTAAGTTAGGACCCAAAAAAGGGGGCGTGGCATAGGTTAGGAACCAAAAGACCTAAAAAAAAACAAAATAATGGGGCGTGGCTCAAGGTCAATGACCTAACCCCACCACTTTTGGCGCTATACTGTCGGGGACTCTATAGTAATTCTATAGTGTGTGACTTTAGACTTAACCGGTGTACGTTTCAGTTATGAGCTGCACGTAACGGTAGGAGAGAGGTTTGATTTTCATTTCTGTTCTCTCTAAATTGCACTCTACGAAAACTTTCCTTTATTAAAACTGTATTAAATTCTACTAATTCTTCATTCAATAAAAGTTGTTAAATATACGAGTATATTATAACTTTATTTTACAATTTGTTCAGATTTTCTGTGGGTTAGCCCATTCTTCCCAAGTATGGAATATTTTTAAATAAGTTTTCTCATACTTTTAGCTCGTTTTTGCCAATTCTTATGAAAGGAAATGTGCAGTTTTTAGAGTAGAATCCAAATCTGTCCAAATATCAAATTTCATGTTTGTGAGGGTCAGCCCGTTTTTTTCCTTGGACTCTTCACTTGGTATGGGTATACTGACATTTAAACATGAATTACTTCTACAATTAATTTAGAAAATAATATGTTGCCAATGTTTTTTTCCCATTTCTCGAAAAAATTGCTTTTAAAGCTATTTGCGCAAAAATCCCTTTCGGTTCAACATTAGTTTCCACTGACTACAATTTACTTCAAAGTTTCCATAAGGTAAGCACTCAACTAATGAATGTATTTAGCCCCTTGTAGTTATAAAAAAAGTGTAAGATAAAAATCGTTGGTATATTTAGAAGATTTACTACATTTTGAACTTGTTTGATACTGAACCTATTAAAGAAGTTATGATTTGTTTGTTCTCAATATCTACATGCAAAACTTTTTTGCAAATATAAAAAATATATATATAAAAAAAAGAAGATGACATTTCCTTCACCATAATAATGACTGCAATAAATATTTGTATCACTCACACACAAGGAGGGATAATAAAACTAAGCAGTCTTCTTCTACTTACGCTTGTTTGACTAAACTTATATGTTTTTACTGACTCAGTGCTTTATGTTTGTGTTATAACAGAGGTTTTCTCATATTTTAGGAAACCAAAAAAATGGCTCCGGATAAAGACGAATTTGTGGTTGTCAGGTTCATACCGACTTCGCCGACACAGCTTCTTCACTACAAACAGCGGCCTACAATCTTCGTGTACGCTACAGGTAAAACGCAACGACCTTACTTAAAAATCAAGTTTTTTATGTACTTAAATAATATTTTGCTTAAATTATGATGAAGACGAAAATAATATAGTAAGTATCTTGACATTTTATGATGAATGTACTATTTAGGCCATCTTATTTAGTATATTTAGTATGTTTAGTATTTTCTTTATTTTTTAGTGTTTTTCTGATTTAGTAGACATTTTGGATGTAAGTAACTACGGAGTTAAATTGTGCGAAAACTGTGTACCTACTGATAAAAACGTGGCTTGGTGCTGAAAGGGCAATGTATAAATTCTTAACTTTGCAGTATAGCCATTAGACGTTTTGCTAATACATCCAACCTCGTTTTTCACCTATAAAAAAAAGTTGACCACTTATTTTTGGCCCATTTAGCACAGAGACACTTTGAATGATTTGTAAATATTCACATTGGTCATTTTAGCAGAGAGAAATTAGCTTACTTTAAATGATTAGCTTAAGTACACAGGACATTGACCTTAAAAATGTTGTAACTTTCTTCAACTTTTTGCTAGACATTAGCAATTTTAACACAATAAAATATGCTTTATTTGTAGTGCATTGCAAACCAAATAGTCAATAGTCTGAGTGGTTGCTAATAAAAACTCACATGATTTGATAATGAAACAAACCAATATCAATTAAATGTTTTATAAATAAAAATTGCAAAAATCAATCCCGATACGGTATTTTCTTGATGGAATCGGTTTAGATTGAAATCACTATAATTGGCAGTATATAATCTGAAATTTGATAAAGTACGGTAGATTTTGCAAGTGTTAGAGATCAGAATATTGGTACATTTAGAGATAATTTACGTAAATATTAATGATCCACGGTACATGTTAGATTTGACGATTTCGGCTTCATCATACTCATTACAGGAGTTTTGATAAAGGCTAGTTTTTTAATTATAGTTATTCAGAAGAAAAAAGAATTTAACTAACACATCACTACCATACCTAGTGGGCGGCATTTTCAAGCGCCAAATGCGCCCCAACATTGGTTTCACCAAAGATGATTTTGTATAATATAACTTTATTTTTATTTTGTATAATAAAACTATTGATTGATAATGTTTTTTGTATATTAGCTTGATCAAATCATAAACTTTTTCCTACACGGGGTACAGTATAAAGTAGCTACCTTCGAATAAACAATACAAAGGTATATGTTTGATATATTATGTTTATGTTTGATGTACAAATTATCAAACAATGTCTTTATAGTTCATATCTAATGATGGATTGTTCATATTTTTACAATAATTGTTTGTCAGGACAGTATAAATGTCATACATGACATTTCCAGAGTACAATACATATATACATCTGTAACAAATACATGAATAACAAATAACATACATCTACAAACTAGGCCTATGTTTACCTCTTAACCTATAGTACTTACAACATATATCGTTAAAATTTCAAAAGTACAGAGATCTAGTTTACTAGAGCTGAGTTGTTAAAACTTAATACAACTGAAATGGGAGAAAGTACTGACCCCAGGCAAAAAACACACACAAAGTATTATTTTGGGTTCTTCACAATTAAATTCTTGATTTTCGGATAAAATATGGGCATTTTCGATTTGACTACATAGCTTAAACGTGCGTTATTTTGTGTTCATTAAATTTAATATGTAGGCCTAATGGTATCTCCAAAACACTGTTCATCCTTTCACATTTTATACTATAAATTCAGTTTTGATATCCTAAGTGCCATTTATGAGTTTGGTTGTATGTCTAAATGACGTATGAATTTTCTTATCTACGCGGAAGGCTCTTAGTTATGAAAATATTAGAAAAAATAAAATTTACAGTTGAGTTTAGGAATTATAATTTATAACTTCATGGATATTTATTTATGGATATTTATATTTATTCATATAACTAATTATAAATTTCAAAAACTGTCTTCAAATTGTGCAGTAACATTGTTTAACACCTAAATATCGGTTTTTATATTGTAAAATGTATTTAAATTTATAAAAAGCTGATTAATTATTATAAGTCCATACCGTAACTAAACATACAAATAATTAATTCATATTCTTATGATGTATTCATTATTTCTTAACGTTTACGGTAATGCAAAGAAAGCAAAGAATAATAATTAAATAATGATTAAAAAATAATTTGACTTTGGTAATATACCTACATTTGTTTCCTTTATTATCCTAATACGATAGATTCTAGCAGAGATAATAATACCAAGGGATTCTAGTACGATAGATAGATAAATAAGAAAAATAATATAAAAAGCTGTACAATGATTGCATTAAAATAAACAGATTGAATTTTTGTTTGTTATTCTTGAAATTGAGCTCAATTACAACATTGTCAATTAAAAAAATGTAATTGTAATTAATTTGTTAAAATACAAAATGCATTAAGGACACAGTTCATGATTGGTTTCGCATATTAAATAAGCTGTAAGCATAATCAAAAAGTTAACAAACGGGAAAATGGTAAATCCTATACAGAAATTCTTCATGTGAAACAATTAGAAATCTTTATCTAAAATATTCATGCTTCTTTTTGAGTGACCCAAAGATTCATAAGATATCCCAATAACGAAAATTTAAAATAGTTCTTCTATTGCAATAATATGAGAAGGTAAAACTCGAATTTTCATAAGAATTTAACATAAGAAATGTCTAAGTGTTCGATAAATGACGGT
The DNA here is from genome assembly GCA_018207615.1 of Philaenus spumarius. Lineage (NCBI taxonomy): Eukaryota > Metazoa > Arthropoda > Insecta > Hemiptera > Aphrophoridae > Philaenus > Philaenus spumarius. The sequence goes on along the minus strand of JAGFPH010000297.1, from coordinate 681,662 downwards.
TAATTTTTAGTCAGGCCGCCCAGCGAACGTAATTTCCTTGTTTGGAGCTCACAAAAGTTTCGAAGCTTTTCGCCTTAAAACAAAACAAAAGTGTACTTTAAGTCTTAACCACGTTAATTTTCTAACGAATAAGCTTTATAGGCTATAAATGTAATTTGCTTTATTGTCACCATGTTATATTGCAATAAATTATTTTATTTTGGCAGAATATTTTGATAAATTTATGACACAAATATATTATAAACTAATATAATATATATTATTGGACAGCACATTATGTGTCCTTCTAAGTATTATTAATCCCCTGCTGCAGTTTTCTGAGATTTTACTACTTTTGTGTGACTGCTTAACGTGATTGATTCATGCCACGTGACCAAATTCAGAAGTAAATAATTTTAAAAAGAACATTAAAAGTTTCGTCGCAGTATATAAAGGAATTTAATGCTTGAATCGTTAATGAAAGGGAAAAAACATAGGTATTCGTTTTCTTCGTTTATAACCGTTTTTTGTTCTGGATATAATATAGAAATTGTAATGATTATTCATTACAAAAAAATTAACTTAAATCGATTTAATGAATTTCCATCAGGGATTTATAAACACACAAAAGAAATTAAATCAGTAGGTCTTTACAATTTTATCTGTGCTTTGTGTGTGGCAAGAGAGTGAAAGAGAGAAAGGCTTCACAAATCGCCTTTTATTCTCTGTCAAGCCAAGCGGCCTGCTAAATGTGTTAAGTCAAGATGACATCCCATTATTACACAAGTGGGTGGAGCCAGAAAGGATTTAGGAAGCTCAGAGCGAAAATGCCATGATAAACTATATATTAAAGTCCTTACAATGAAATCGTAAAGTAGTTGACAAAATGAGATGGCGACTTTTGCGTAGGCATGATAAAAGTGTCTGCAAAATAACATCTGTAAAACATTATTTATATTATAGGCTACTATATTAAATATTTGAAACAGTCAGCCGATATGTGTAATACAATGATGTGGTATAAATACTATAGTGGTCAATGATATCATAATGTTTTAATGCAAGTTTTCCTATAATAATGTAAGTTTAGTCTATAATATAAATAATGTTTTTTTTTTGTTTTTTGGAGGGGGGGGGGGTTCAGTCGATCTTCACTTTCTTTTAACAAAAATATGCAAAACAACATTAATGTACCAAATAAATTCATATTACTTATGGTCAGAAGTAATTTGATATACAGAAATAATGTGTTACCATAGAATGTAGGCTAATTTAATATTTTTTTATGAATGTGAAATTAATTTAGTTTTTTGTCAAACACTAAAAATCTAAATAAAAAAAGATTTTACCAGCAGGCTTACTTGATAATGAGGAAATTAATAGCCTATAATATTATTTTACATTAGGTAAACCAAATCTTCAATATTGGTGATTCTGTTTAATAGAGGTCTCTATGTTTAGTTTTCTTACATTTAGAATGTTTAGAAGAAGAGTTTAAGCATTTTGTTTTATGAAGATATTTGATTCTGGATAGTTAAAGACTGTCATTGGTCGTCTATTGTTAATTGTTACTCTGAAACCCAAATTGTGAAACGGGAAATACATTAAATCTCTTTAGGTAGGGCCTATTACATCAAGTTTTTTTTCAAAAATCTTACTAAACAGTTGTTGGAGGGAAATATGCCCCTGTAATTAATGCCAATTTTTTTGACTTTTTTTAACAATAGAATAACTAGCAAAACAAATATCATATTTTAATGTAGAATATGATCCATATGTAGAATATGATGAATCCACGAAAAGAAGAATTGAATTAAATTTGAACAGGTTTTACGGAGTATATCAGTTTGACGAGCCGAAGTTTAACACCATGTCTGTAGTTAATTTGCTGACAACCATATAGACCAGCCAAACTAGTACGATTTCGATCCGAATAAATAAATGTTTGCCTACAGCTCCGATTTGGATGCAGTTTTCTGCATCGTGTTCAGAAAAATACTTGGAAAAAGTCTACATATGACCAGTCTCGAAAGAAAAAAACGGAAATGCATCTAAAAGTGCATTACTTTTTTGAAACCTCTAAAAATGAATGAAAAGCCGCGAAGCAAAAATCGGTACTAGGAGGTTTTTGGGGGCGCTGATCTCGTTTCTGACCATACGAAATGCTCCCGGTGCACCAAGGAGGGGCGAAAGGGGCGAATGGGGGTACTGACCATGCAAAAAGGCCCCGGTGCACTGTGGGGGCGATGCGGGGGGGGGGGGGAGAATTTGTGAAGTTGAGAAAGAGAATTGAAAATTTCCTCTCGGATTTTTTTGGAAGCGCTGATTTCAATTCTGATTATGAGAAACGCCCTAGTTGCGATGGGGGCTCCAAGGAGTCGGGTTCGATGGGAGAAAAAACGTAATGTTTTGAAATATTTTGAGATGACGATTTAAAGGCATATAGTGAGGATTAGGCCGGTACCCATGGCAGCTGTTTCGGCTTGTGCGCAGCTCTGAAATGTTGGGAGGGGTCACAGGATCTTTCGAAGAGAGATTGAGAGAAAAAGTGAAAGTATGGAATAATATAGAGTCCGAAGAAGAATGCAGCTGCTAGTTTTGAGTTTGATCATTCGTGTAATTCATTTGAAAAAATCTTATTCTAGTAAATTACTAGTTGGAAATCTGTCACTAGTTGAAAATCAATTGGTTGCCCAAAATTCAGTGTTTAAACATTTGAAAATATTGTAGAAAGCATTATGAAGTGGTGTCTATGTTATAAAGTAACTACTATTACTATTTTATTAACAATTCAATAAATAACCGACTACTTTTGTTTAACAATGTGGATGTTTATTTAACAAGGTATCAAAATTATTTCTTTTAAAAACAAGTTTCTCCTTTAAGAATTAAAATTCTCCTTTCATAAAATATTATGCACATCCTTCCCCCTCCAACGGTGTACCGGAGGCATTTCTCATGATCAGAAATAAAATCAGCCCCCCAAAAACCCCCGAGAGGAAATTTTCAATTCTCTCTCGCAACTTCACAAATTTCTCTCCCCCCCCCAGAGCCCTCCCTCCTCCCCCGGTGCACTCTGAAATGAAATGGTCAGTAATGAAATCTTCTAGTATACTGTCACCTAGCATGACACTTGGTGTCTCATTTAAGCTAAGTGTATGACGGATGTTTTACACGGATTGATGAACAAAAACATTTCAGCAAAGTCGAGTGGCATTGACTTTGTATACAAGCTCAATTGTTGTATATCTGTTTTTTAAAGTTTTTACTTAGTGTTATATATCAGTGCTATACTATATACATTTGGGGTTAAGTTAATAATATTTTGTTATTGTTAATGACCCATAATGTAGTTGATAGATTTTTTTTTTTTTTTGTTTAACGTCCTGCTGTTTTGCACTTAAGGGTCTGCTGTAGTGGCAGCCATCTTGGATTTTTATCCCATAAGAGCAATGTTAAATTTCAAACCATTTATTTCGTTTATTTTTTATCATAAAATTGTTTGCAAGGTCTTATTTTATGCACAGTCACAATACGCATCCGTCTTGCAATTTACATTTTTTTAAATGCTTTTGATTTTGACATTTTGTAAGTACAAAGTTTGAATTTTTTTCCTAACACAATAAAAAAATAATAACGATAAATAATTTGCAAGCCGGATCCGAAATTTTATAAAGAATATAAAGTTTTTTTTCAACACTCAATTACAAAAGATAGACTTATAAAATGGTTTGAAATGAGGCAATGTCAGCGCAAGAAATTGCACTGTTTAGATAGGGATATAGTGAGAGGCGTTTGCGTTCCGATGGATTTCTCGTTTACTGGAGCAGACCCTTAAGGCTAATGAAGACGGGACCTACAGTTTTACGTGGAATCCGAACCACGGCCAATGATGTCTGTTAAGAAACCATTTAGAAATTATTCGGGGTCAATGGGAGTGTAATTGATAGAATGTATCTGAGTTAGTCATTAGTGATCATTATGAAAAACAGGTAAAACATATCCTATATACATAGGTTTCATTTATTCGTTAGTATTACAAATATGTACCCAAACTTTTCCCAACTCGAATGTTTGACCAACATCAAAGACGCAAAGATGTAGAATATATTGCTCTTTCAAACTGTACAATATATGTCTGATGTCTGAATGAGGAAATATATTTTACAGTGGCTCCAGAAACTATCGTAGTACCGATCGTATCATGTATCCTGGGATTTCCTCTTCTAGTTCTCATGGTCATCTGTTGTCTCAGAAGACGAGCCAAACTTGCCAGGGAAAGAGATCGCAGACGAGTTGGGTAGGAATGCACTTGTTTTTTAGCATGCAATGTTTATGTATTAGTAGCAAACAGGACGACTTCAGTATTTTAAGAAAACTACGCGAGTAATGTCAAATAAACAGTACCAGATAACTGCCACATACTTTCTCCCAGTTGAAACTTTGTAACACACATACATATTATATTATAATATTATTATTATTATTAAAACTATTCGATTGATTTCGAACAAATTTGCACCAAACATGTCAATTAGGCCTGTATAGATATGCACGAAAAAGATTTAGAAAAATTTAAAAAGAACAACCTCCTTTTTTGGCCAAAAAACCTCAAAAATCAGTTATTATTATTACCTAAATGAGAATTTTTAGAAAGATGCGGTTTTTTGCATATGGTAGGGTACATTAAGGCCTACAAATAAGCCAAATTTTTTCACAATCGTTAGAGCCGTTTTTGAGAAATTTTGATTTCTCTCGTTTTTTGGCCATTGGGGCCGTTAAATTGAAAAAAATTAAAAAATCTGAATATATTCCAGAACTACACTTACATACCAAATTTCATCAAAATCGGACCGTTGGTATGGTCTCCAGCTACACATCCTTACAGACACACGGACAGACATCACCAAAAAAACACTTTTTTGGGTTCAAGGAGCACCAAAACAAATAATTCCACTAAAAATATTTTTGGGTTCTGGGAGCACCAACACAGATAATTCCACTAAACATTTATTTGGGGTTCAGGGAGCACCAAAACAGATAATTCCACTAAAAATTCAAATTCGAAAATTTGGACGAAAACAATACTTTCTCCATATACTACGTATAGAGTGGAGAAAGTAAAAAGAAGAGAAACAAAAAGAGCTCGTTGTAGAGACGCACTATTAGAAATATATTTCAGAAGCAAATTTTGATTACTTCCGAATATCGTGGGTTTCGTTTCATTTATGCTGTGTTATAATAATATACAATATTGATTTTTTGTGTTTCCAATATTAGTAAGACTAGAAAATATATATTAAATAATTGAGTGTATTTGTTCATTGTTCGTGATTTATAAGATCTTTCATTTTTTTGTTCGGTTTACTTCAAATTAAAAGACATGTTAATACAAATATGCAGGCTTATTAGTTTGTTTACTCAATATAAATTTAAATAAAACACTGTATAACGAATATTACAAACAAAATATGTGAAATTTGCATTTAGAAAACCCAACGGCTCGCTGAATTTATGAACTCTGACATTGGTTTCTCTTATCCAATATGTTTTGAAACCTCAAAAAGTTAAAAATGAAAACAAATACATAAACAAACAAAAAATTACTCATAATAACTTAAATTTGCTACAGAATTCGTTGTACAAACTCTTGAATTTATTTATGACTCTTTTGTGTTATGACTATCCAATCAATATTTAGTTTTACTTTAATTTGTACTTTCCATGTGGTATATTATATATATTAATGCATATGTAAGACATTAAACAATTTAATATTTGTAACAGTGTGCCTTGTTGGTTTTATTTTGCTTTTGTTGCTTTGTAAGAGAGTTTCAGAGATTATTATTATTGACTTCACATTTCTCCTTTTATTCCCAACCGCACTGCCTGCTCGATATAATGTTGTTATAGTACTAAGTTAGCGAAGTGGGCGGACATGAAAGAAAGCACTGAGAGTTCTGGAACAAAAGACAAGTGCAGGTTAAACTTTATTTTTTAGTCTTGATAGTGGGATCAGCTAAACATTAATTAACTTTGAAAACATCTGGAACATTTAAGCTAGCGTTACAGGATGTAACAAATATATTATAGGCCTTTTCCTTGACCATATCTGTTAAGGGTTTTAGGTATTAACTGGATTAACTAGGATACAAATATATGGTGTGGATGAAATGAAATAAATGTTCATCCATACCAATGTTTACAGTAGTAGAAGTTTAGCAGTAATATAATATTATAAAACATACTTTAAATTAAAAAGAAAATAAAGTGTTAAGATGCTAATGCCAAGAAAATTTAAAGAAAAGCAAAAAAAGTCAGTTTAATACTGTATTACTTTTAGGGGCGAAAAATAAAATGCAGGGGTTTTGTAAATATTGTTAGAAATTAGTTTTTAAATTGTTGTGTTTTTCTCCTTTTTTCAGACTTTTGTTCGTGTTTATAACTGGCCAAGCGTAAGTGAGATAATATTTCAAGACCGTTTGGCATTTCGTCTGTCTGTTACGCGATTACCACCAAACGCGTTGTAAAGAAATACAATTTTAAAAACTTTTATACAAATTGGTTCTAATTAAGTTGTAAGGATGGTTGAGAGAAAACAAAATCAGAAATGAAAAATGACCAATTGTTCTTGATAATAGGTTCTGTGATTATTTGTGAATTTTCATTCTTATTTGAAGCTCGATCTTATCCAATCCTGCATTTTTTGACAATTTATATTTTGTCAAGATTTGCAATAATTATATTACTGATGTCGTCGATATTACAAGAGGAATAACATTAGTGAGGCGAAAGAGGTTTACGAAAAGACACATTCGTATTCCGCAAATTTGCGTTGTGATTGGAATAAAAGGATTCAACTAATCAGCGAATTTATTTGACAGATCTTGTACATTATTGGAATGCAACGAGGAAATTATACCTCTATCTATCACAGTTATAATATCTTCCTAACATTAAATTAATATTATCCCATAATAATGTTTCGAGAATCATTCCTATTAGACAAAAAAAAACTTTTCAACAAACCTGCAATAAAGATCTAATTTTAGATTTGTTCGGTGAGTTTACTGTTAAAGAACTACTAGTAATACCTTGACTAGTAATTAGTGAATAAGGTAGTTTTTTTTTTATAGGAATTACGGCTCCAGTCCAGATCATTCAAGAGTTACCCTCATGAATCGTCTCGGTAAGTTGATATGAAGAACAAAATAATTCATTTGATAAGCAGCAGACGATCCCTTTAGTGTTGTAACAATTTTACTATACATATTTTGACCACGCAGCTGATCCGCTGACGTGAGTTGAGCGAATTTCCAAAATTAAGGTTGTATATTTTAGGGTTTCAACTAACAATTTGGGAAATTGGTTTACTCACGAAGGCGCTGCATAGTAAACCAATAGGTGCCTGTGTATTCGAAATATATTAGTAGAATTTGTTTGCACCCAAGTCGACTCACGCACTGCTTCGTTCCAGCGGAAAAAATCACTTTGCGAGTTTGCACCTCGACCTTGTGGGCTCGGGTTATGTACTGATTCGCTTCGCTCGCAGAGTACAAACTCGGCCTTCAACCTCGGATCAGAAGATGCAACTTGGATTTGAACCGGCATTTTTATGGTATTTTACGTTATAGGCCTAATTGATTTGTGGGAACCAAGCCAGCTACAAGGACGTGTAAAAAACAAAATATGTAGAATAATATCCTACATATACTTTTTTTATATAAATCGCTAACAAATTTTATTCTAGTACGAAAAATCTCAAAAAGTAGTTACTTCCTGTCAAAAGACGCTTCCTGTTGTTGAATTTGTTGGCTAACGACTCGCCTGAGCGACATAGACAACTAAAGTGTGTACCAAATTAAGA
>JAGFPH010000297.1:659140-673806 GCA_018207615.1 Philaenus spumarius | reverse complement strand
ATTAAGACCAAATCGGACTTAAAATACGGCCGTTAGAGTACGAACACATACGTACATATGTTACTTCCGGTCAAACAATATGCTTCCGGTTGTTGGATTTTTGGCTAACAACTCGACTGAGCGACATAGACAACTAACGTGTGTACCAAATTTGGACCAAATCGGTCTTAACATACGGCCGTTAGAGTGCGAACACATATATACATATACAGTATATAATTTCTAATGTCACCCCAAAACGTAATTTGGGGACCATGATCGGTGCTCATTTACTACTCCCAACCTTAGGTCTTACCTTAAGGGTCACTGCAATAGCTCATCTTTCCTATGGAATAATATGATACAATTAATGTGACTGCTTTTTATTTTGTTGATTTTGCAGTCCTTAGAGGTTAGAAGGTTGTAACATTATTTGATAATCTCAACAGTGAATTGAGATAACCTTTGTATAATTTACAGTGCCAGCAATACACCCACAATTTAAACAAGTACATTTTAAAATGGTCAAGTATTACAACAAATTACTTATTCATCAACCTTGTATATATTTATAACTTTAAATTAATCAAATTAATTTATTAATTTGTATGGCTGTGGTGGTACGTTTATGTTTATCTGTTGCCTAACGTCTTTACTTATGCCAGACTAGACTAATGAAGACGGGGAAGCAGGGCATAGGTTAGGTAAATCGATAGCCAGTAATTATTTTCCAACTTTTGCAACCAATGTTGGAAATTCAAATAGTAACAGGCCTCTTGAACGTCTAGGGATTATTTATGTTTAGGGTAGAGAAAAGTTTTTCTGTTACTGTCGCAGAAAGAATGCAACTCTTTAAAAAAAAAAACTGTATTCCTTCAAGTGTAACTTATGTATACTATTATAATAACATTTTTTATATAAAGGTGCCTACCTCGGGAGTCCCGGCGAAGGCCGCAGTGAACAAGTTATGACTCGAAGCTATCCTTCCTTAGACTTGGACACTGTAGTCGAGAAGCGATCCGACCTAGATACAACTGTAGATAATATATTCACTCTTAGTGAGAGCTAGCAACCAGTGTTTGAATTCAGATTTATTCCTCAAGCGCCGTTATGGACTACACTCACGAATAACAAAGAAGAAGAGTCGTGCAGTTGATATCATAAGTGTTGATGAAACAGTGAAGGAATATAGTAAATATTGTGTAAATATTTTTATAACCAAACCTAAAAAATCCAATAAATGTACGCAATTAATTTGCAATAAACACAAATTTATTATTATTTATATTATTGTGGAATGAATATATTTGTATCTCTATTGTAAATGTTTTTGAAAACTAATTGAAATTAAGGTTAAACCCAACGTCATTAAAATATTATATATTTAAATAAAGTACTTTTACTTAAAATAGTATTATAAGGGTTGTTTTTATCTAATATGGTTATACCTATCGTCGACAGATCTAATATTAAATAAAGTTAAACCACGTTTCCGTTGGAAATTTCAAAATTTAATTTCAGTTTTGTAGGTATTCTATGACAAAATTGATAGGTAGATAATCGAAATTTAACCTGCGTTCAAACTAAGATTGATAAAATTTACTTTAAATACATACATAACCTGTAAATCTGCCACTATGCATCGGAGTAGTTTAGCAGTTATATAAGTTATACAGTGTATTATACTAGTTTTTGTCGATGGTATACCCTTGATTTTATATAAAATGTATCTAACCACGCTTGTGTTATTCGATAAATCGTAATTTAAAATGTGGAATTGATATCCAACTATCTGCACTTGTTGAAATTGAAAATAAATTAAGAATCGTGCAGTTGATATCATATAAGTGAGTTAAGCGTTTTTGAAACTGTAAAGGGATTAAATAGTTTGTGTAAATAGTTTCTTATAACCTAACCTAACAAATGTAATTAAATGTGCGTAGTTAACTTTTAATGTAACATTATAAAATGGTAAATGGATAAAAATTAGAATACCGAATATATGTTCGTGTTTTACATGTATGTAGTAAATTATACTAGAATATTTAGAAGTAAAATTAAACACAATTTTGTATTTATAGATTTAAAATAAACTACCCGTAATGACAATAACTAACTATTAAGTTTTTTTTTTTTATCAAATAATTACGGTGTAGACATTATTATTTTAGTGAATAAGATTAAATAAAGTAAAACTAGGTTTTCGTTAGTTTCATCAGAACTTAATCTCGGTTTAATGTAGATTTTCTGTGCAACCTTGATTTACAGAAAGTTTAAATATAATGTGAGTTTATATTAACATCCATAAATATATTATTCGTGAGTTATATTATAGTCTACTCTTTCTCTGTGATAGTACCATAAAATATAATTATAAGCACGCTTGTGTTGTTTGATGTACCGTAATTTACCAGAGCGATTGAAATTTTTTTTTCTTAACGTATTTACTTTACGTCAGTTAGACCAATGATATAGCCATATATAAATACGCAGGTAAATAGCCCCAGTAACTAGGCTCCAACTGTTCGAACGGGGTTAACGTCTTTAGCCTCTCGGACACCCCGGTGCGCTAGAACTGATCCAAATTGTCTGCACTTTGTTACAGTTCAAATAATTTAAAAAATGAATAACAATAATTGTTATTAATTAACTTGCAAACTGTCATCTTATTTTGCATTGACGAAGCCAGGGTGCTATTAATAGCATGGTAGTCTTGTTTAATGAATTTACAATGTTATATTATTAGACAATTTAAACATACAAGAATATCACTATACTATTATATAAAAATCTAATGGTGTCTGTCTGTGTGTGTGTTACTCAATCACGTAAAAACTACTGGATGAATTTGAATGAAATTTGACTCACATATAGATCATGACCTGGAATGAGACATAGGCTAGAATTAATTTAGATTTAAGGGTTGAAACAACCCCTAAAACAATAAATATTATACTTCCATTAAGACTAGAGAGCTGGATGTTTGTACATTTATTTCTTACAAGATATATGTAAAAACTAAACCATATTTGAATTATTTAGTATGCTGCTATGGGGTGAAAATGTAATAAAAACCCCTAAAACAATAAACATTTAGTACTATGCGGCGAAACTTTGAATCGTGTGCGAAGCCACGGGTACCTGCTAGTACATTATAAGATTGTGTGCTAAACTAAGACTATATTAATAGTTAGTTTATTGTATGACATGTCTGTATAGTTTAACAATAATTAAAGTTTATTGTGTATTTTACGTAAACACCATTTGACACTCTAGTTTGAATCTATAGATGATTTTTTGTCTTTTTCAACATAATATAGCCCACGTATGGAGAATTTGATAAATTAATTGACTAGATACAATCCTGATTTTTGACTTGATTCCAATCCTAAAATCATTTCGTAATTACCGTGATTTCGGGTAACCCAAGTACCCATCTTTAGATCACACAGAAAATAAAATAAATCCCTTTATTAAACACATCATCTCACAAAACAAAAATCACAAAAAACACATTACCCCAAACACATTAAAAACACTTGCCTGAATTAGGCGAGTCGTGCTGGCCGATCACGTTAAAATGTTTAATATGACGTTTAAAAGTTTAAAGCTTAAATTACCATCAATAGGTTCACTTATTCATGTTAAATAAGCATATTTTAAGCAACAAGATGTCAAAAAATTATGTCGTTACTAAGTTCAACGTCCTTTTATAAACATCCTACAAACTTAAGTTTTTGTTGAACATACCTACTATAATAAAAAGCTAGACTCATCACTACAAACGGAAGTTATTATATTTAGGTCGAACAGGACGGCCTTTTATAAAAAGGTTTAAGGAACACCTACCAAAAAGAAACCAGGGGACTGAAGGTTCTAATTTCACGGAACACCTAATAAATAACGATCATGGATGTACAGATTTTAAACGAAAATACAGTTTATACGAAAATAAATACCTATTAAACGGCAACGTTTCCTTCCCGGCGAATATTGTCAGTGGCGTAACTACATTGATTGGCGATTACCTGCGGGGGAGGCAGGTAAAAGAATGGAGCCCCTAAAAAATAAAAAAATAAAAACGATGTCGCAACTTGTCGGCTCTAGATGACCCCTCTCCACCCTTGCCTTGCAATCCCACCCCACGGTCTTATATGTAACTACTACCATTGAAGAAACAATACTTTGTTTCTTCAATGCTACTACCTGGTAGTAATTAGACATTTTTTTACTCTAAATTGAAATGAAAGTAAATTAATTTAAGTAAACGACATTCTTTACATAACCAAACTATCTGTTGGTAGCGTTGCAAATAAATATGCCGATGCTATGAAGTATCATACTCAAAAGAACATGCAAGCTTTAAGTTAAAATAATGTATCATCTTTAAAAGGGACAGACAGACTGTTTAAACATCGAACATAAAGGTTTATTATTTACACAAATTTTAAAGTTATTATAATTACATTTATTTAAAACCTCTTCTTTTTCTTCATGTGAAAATAGTTGTCGGTTAACTGTAAGGTCGATAGCACGAGGGTGGGCTTATTCTTTGAAGGAGGTGATTATACTAAACTTTGTCTGTGTCTATCAAGTTGATGACGTTGGTACACACTACGCACACATCATTAAGACTAGGTGCATATTGGGACGAGTTTGACGCGTGTGAGATGACATGAAGCGAGCTGCATGACAATCGCGCCTCACGCGTCGCTTTAAGGAACGCATATTACAACACAGTTGCTCCCAACTCTCGCCCAGTAGACACGTGTATTTTTCTTCATTTAATTTTGTAGAATGTTTAAAATGAATGATTCACGGATAAAACTATGTTCATTAGATCTCACCTAATTTAAAATTACTACAGAATTACCAGAATTACTTGCTGTTTTTACTAACTACTTCCGGATCAACCGAAACTCACAGAAGTGCACGGAATGATACATATTAGGCCTAGGTTCTTGCTATGTTAAATACCTTAAATATTTTCACTTGTTAGTTTATGACTTTATAAAGAAATATTTCTTCAAAATTTTTACGGAGTTAGTTAATGTCAAACGTCAAATATTTTATGAAAAATTATTTCATATTAAAATGCAGAGAACGTAATAAAACGCAGTATTAATTAATTAACAAAAAATATAAATTAAACAATTCAGTTGACATATTATACATTTAGTAAACATTATGTTATTAAAAATTACTTATTTTTAAATGTTTACCGTATTGAAAATAAAAATTGATTATTCAAGTCAATTCAATTTTATTTTCAACATTTTTAAAAACTAATTATTCCTTTATAAGCTTTTTCTGGGCCAACATGTGATAATAGATAATGCACAACTGGGCACCAAAACCTTTGAGGGACAGTAGAATGAGACGTGAAACTCGTGAGACGTGAGACGCGAGAAACTGTGTCACTGCCACTGTGCCACATGTCTGTCGCGCTGCGTAGCGTCGCGTTACCCATATGCGCTAATCCATTCATTTACGTATGATACAAAAATAATACAGTCAATTTGTGCTTAAAAGAGCCCCTGGCGGGAAAGTTTTGGGGTAGTTTTTATTTCTTCCTTTCTATATGTTCTTTGGAGTGCTGAATCCGAATCTGAGGTTTGCCTACAAAATTTCGTGACGCAATATTGAAAAAAATGCAAAAACATGTAAAAAATCATGAGTTTTGGAGTTTTTTTGCTTTTAACTCGAAAACTATCAACTTTTCGTAAATAAACTTCCTATTAGAAAAGAATGTACACAAAATGTACTACAAATTTCATTCCATAAGTTATTTTCTCCAACGAACCTTTCGGGCTCAAACGCCAGTTGAAAATTGGCGTATTTAGGCTGTCTCAGCAAATACCCACATTTCCATTCCAAAGCTCTAATTTATTATTAATGGCTGTCATTTAGTGAATTCCTCATACTTTTAAGATGAATCCAATGTGACTGGTTTCAATCATTATGTCATCTAAAGTAATAAAACAATATAATATAAACTAAAAAACTAATTTAATATACCACGTTTTTAAAACAGACTAAATCTGTATAAGGGTGGATATACAGAAAGTTGCCAATTTTAGGACTAAAAGTGGCTAGACAAATTTTTTTTTTAATTTACTTTTTTTTGCTATTTTTGTATAGCACAAATGTTGTAGTAATTATTTCACCAAAGGTTCACTCTGGAATGTTTGAAATAAATGTAATAAATTCGTTTTTTTTTAAACGACCATGCCAGAGGAAAGACAAATGACACAGAGGAAAATGTGACCATTTGTATCATTACCTTTTTACAATAATTAAATAATTATTTTTTTCACTCTTCAGTTTTTTATTTATTTTTTATCATAAAATTAAATCGGGGTTCAAATAAAACGCCTATTGCATTTATGAGTAATAAACTTTATTTTTCATTAGGAACACATTTTATCATGTGAGAATCTAAAAAATGTTGGGCATATTTAACAATGTTACAAAAATTCAAGATTATGATTAATAATACTTTGCTTAGTGTTTACAAATAACAAAATTATATTAATTAAAAACTATTTTTCTAGTTTAGAATCAAAATCCTTACATAACTAAAATTACCAGAAACAAGAAAACAAAAATTTTACTTGACAATGACAGATATTTGTGAAAAATCAAAATCCTTACATAACTAAAATTACCAGAAACAAGAAAACAAAAATTTTACTTGACAATGACAGATATTTGTGAAAAATCAAAATCCTTACATAACTAAAATATAAAAGAAGGAAATTAACTCAAATGTAACCTCTGAAGTAAAAAATAACTCAGAGAACATAGATCAGTCAGTTTAAATCACAGCATGACCAGTCTTTGGTTTCAAACAGTTATTCTTTTACTTTTCAAATACGTCTACTTCAGTCGGAAACTTTAAATATTGTCGTTTTCCTTTCATAACCGTCGAAGGTTTTGGGAGTATGGATTTGACTTGCTCGAAAAGTACAGAGCTGATGTCTTTTTCATTTACGATGAATCGTTGAGAACCATCTTTGTCCACTGATACCTTTAAAAACACAACCTCTATCTCACCATCTTCGTCAATTTCTTGTCTGGATCGGGCTACATATCTGTAGGACATTTTATTTTTGGAATTGGTTTGTAGTTCAACCAAAATGTATGTATCATCAGCTCGCAAGTCCTTAGCAGAAAAAGACTGTTTAGGAGTCTCAGTCTTAACATCATCATCATCATCTGAGTACACGTACTCGTATATTCTTTTTCTAGATGGCCCTGCAGTATTTTCATCTTTTGGGGCTTGATAGTTGTGCCTAGCTAGTTTTGCATGTTGCTTGTCATCAAAGTGACTTACTTCTCTGAATTCTAGAATAGACGTTGAGGAATCCTTGTGTAATACCTGGTGAACTCGCATTGTTCCTTTGACAGTATTGATCAAATCTTCTTGCCCGATAAATTTCTCTGCAACAGCTTCAATGTCACTTTCCTTTACTTGATAAAACTTGACACCTTCTATATTTTTAACTAGGTTTTGTTGCAGCTGTTCAAGATTCGAAATATCGTTCCCCTGAGCAACGATTCTGTCTGCCGTTCTTTTGCACAAACCACCAATACCATCGGGAGCACCTTTCCCGTGGCCTGCTTCCAGATAATTCCAGGTACAAGACGAAAGCCTTGGATACAAACATTTCAATTGGGTCGCTATAAACCAAAACATCCATTTATTTCTATACTGAGTTGATGGTGAATCACTCACAAAGTGCAAAATGTTGAAAGTATACTGGTCTTCCAAATACTTAAAGAACAGGAGTTAGATGTGCCCAGATAGCTGCTACATCATGTTTTAGAGATTCAGACAAAGTAGTAAAGTTTATATTGACTTTCTTCTCATTCTCCATCAAGTATACAACTACTGTATGTAAAGTTATCTGCAGCCGAGATCCACCGAAGTGAAAAGATTGTACCTCTTCTGAAAACTTTGCTGCGTAGTTTTCACTGAAGTCCATGTGAATAACGGCTTCATTACTGTTCAAGTTGTTCTTCAGGTCTTTTAAGACTTTGTGTTGGTGGAGTCTTATTCCTTCGTGTCTCAAATAAGGCAAAAGAGCTTGTTCAAAAACTTCAACAAGTTTCTTTGGTTCACATAATATTGCTTTCTTTGTCATTTTCTTGGTTTCCTTTTCTGTCTTTGTTTTCTTATCAAAATATGTTTCCTTATCATTCATCCATTGATAGTACTTAGTCAAACTGCAGTCTTGTGGAATCTCATATACCGTTGTCAGGGAGAGGCATTCCTTGCATGTTCTAAAAAGACATTGTTCGGATGTGGGGTTGCAGCAAATCATGCGTTTGACATCTTCTACTCTACGTGTTTTTAAAATATCCAGACGATGAAGTGACTGGAGAATCAGCTCAATATTTGCACATTTAATACATTTGCAAGTTTCACGATCTGAAGCCTTAGCCTCTTTAACCCAAAATGGTTTCAGTCTGCAGAACAAAGAGTAACTAACACGTTTCTGTGGATTTGCTTTCAGGAACTCTCGATGAAGATGTTTTCTTGTATTATTTAAGTATCTCTTCTGCATAACGACTTTGCTTTTTGTGACCGTATCTTTTTTACCAGACATGACTCGGCTTGATGAATCGTCCAAATAAAAGTTATGGACATCATTTTTTACTCCTTGAGCAATTAGTGTTATATCTCTTTCATGTATTTCGGAGTTAGTTCTTGTGCTTTTTGCAATTTGTTTTCCATCATAGCTGCGATCTCTTTTTTTGCAGAATGACAGCAACTTATACTTCTTAATCACTTTTCCACTTACTGCACGACGTAACATAAGTTTATCCTTTTGATTTTCCATTAAAGAATATGACATATCCAATTGATCTGAAACTGCTTCCGCAAACAGAAGTTTTCGTTGCAATTCTTTCTTTTTTGATTCATCGCCAAGCAAAATTTTTACTCTGGTCCTGGGTGTAGACTGGGGAAGGGGGTCTGTTGTAGGTGATTGTCCAGGTGTAGACTGTTTTGTCTCCTTTTCTTTTTTTTCTCTCTGCAATCTCTTTTTGTACTTGGTAAGTTTCCTTTCAAGTTTTTCAATCATTTTGTCTTTCTTCTTAATTTCTCTGCTTTTCCTTTTACGAAAAAGCGCCATTTTATTTTTATAAGACTCTTTCAACGCATCTTCTGGTGTTGCGTTGTTGTTCACACCTTCCTCATCAGATGTTGGAGGAGTGTTTTCAATTTGTGTCTGGTTTTCTAATCTTTTCTTCCTCAACTTGTGTTCTCTTTTTTTGTTTCGCCATTCCTTCCTTTTTAATCTTAGTGATCTACTACTGAGTTTTGATGCAGGCACTATTATTTTATTCTTTATCTTGTTCTTGTACTGCACTCGTTCTTTTTCCTTCAATCTTTCTCTCCCCTCTTCACTTTCTTTCAGTCTTTGATACCTTCTTCGTTCCGCTTCTCTTTTCTTTCTTAATCTTTCTTCTCTAGACTGGACCATGATCAAATCTGAAACAATAAAAAAACACATTGGATGGCATCGGTACGCAATTTATTTTATTTAGATGGTGAATTCACGTTGTTTTTTCCATTACATTCACAAAATAAAAATCAGTGTACATTAGATATTGTTTCAGACAAACCATATTTTTAATCATCCCTCCATTATCGACCAACCAAAAGCAAATTTGTAAATGGCCCATGCAACCGTGCCTAAGTCTGAATTTCCTTGATCCTTTTTGCAATTAGTAAAACTAGAATATTTATAGTTGCTATTTGGTGGATTAGTAATATTAAATAGTTGTAAGTTGTTTCAATGATTTAATTGTATCTCTGACTTTCCTTCCACTGGCACCCTGTTCTTTCCTCTGGTACAAAATTTACCAGAGGAAAGATACCAGAGGAAAGAAAAAATCAACAAAAATGCAACGATTTGCCATGCAAATAAACCAAGACGAACATGATAAGTACTTAAGCTAAAAGAGTGTAGCTATGTGATTTGATTAAATAATAATACATTTACCAAACATATAATTAACAGTTAAATTTTCTTACCAGAGGGTAGAGTCTATATCCTGTGACAACACGAGCAGCACCTCCTCTATCAACGTGTACAGCTCCACTAACAAAATGGCGGTATTCATTTTTGTCAGTAGAAACAGCCAACCTTCTAAAATGAAATTTCCCTCCAAAATTTATCAAAAATAATAATTTCCCTTCTTGCAGTAGGTACTTTTAGTGCTTCGCCAGAGGAAAGAAGAAACCCCTAGAGACAAGTGGTTTTAATGTTATAAATTGAACAAATCAAAGGTTTAAAAATAAATGTATATAATAATGAAATTATTTCATCTATTTTTAATGAAACTATAAATATAAACAGCTGCTTGTCTTTGAAGATAACCTGATAATTTAATTCACATAGACCCATATGTGCTGGTGACGTACCAGAGGATGGAAATTTGCCAGATACTTTGAGTTTTTTACCGAAAATGGTAATTACCTACGAAATACAATTTAGATGACCAGTTTCATCTCCATTGTGGCTACTTATTGATAATGAATAACCTTTGATATCCTATGAAATAAGGCTGCAAAGTTGCTGGGACATCGAATTGGCAACTTTCTGTATATCCACCCATAACTCTGCATGGCTAGGAGAAATTTTTGTATACTTTATAGTCAGTTTTAAAAACTTTGTATATTGAATTATTTTTAATTCAATAATATTTTGTGCTTTTTAGTCTTCAGTTGGGAGTTATATTTAAAGTATCAAATCTCTAGCTCATTGAGAACTTAGTTTAAAATCGAATAGACAAACAAACAGACAGACAAGAATGCGAGTTAAAATTGCATTGATATCCAGAGTTATGTTTAAAGTTTCAAGTTTCTGCTCATTGAGAAGTTAGTTTAAAATCGATTGCAAAAGATGTACTGAACAGACAAGAAAGCAAGTTAATAAAAACGTAGAAATAAAAACCTTTTCAAAACCACATTATATTACATTTATTGCTTGCAAATATAATTCCGTCTTTATTGTCTTTTGATTTTATTTATTAACTTCCGGCCTCCCCAAATGATTTTATAACTGCTCGTCTGGTTTAAAAGCCCCTTTTCTTTCCATTCGATTCCTTCACACACGAGCCAAGGCCAAGTACTTATACAAGGCGTTTGTACTGACCTAACATTCGGACTTGAAAGACGCAAAATGTGTCATCGACGAAGGGTTTTTGTTACACTGGGTCAAATGGCACCACGCCCAGACGTATTCAGAAATGTGCTGAAACTATGTATCATATGTGAAGGCAAACTACTCATCAAATGCTGTAGGCCTAGTCATTTTCGATGGCTACCCTGATAAAGATTGTGAAAGCACCAAACGACTAGAACGATAGAGAAGAGCGCAAAGAAAACAATCTGCTGCAATATCGTTTACAGAATCGATGGTGCCCTCTGTCTCGCAGGAGAGTTTCCTTGCAAACTCCAAAAACAAGAGTCGATTGATATTTATGCTAACGGAAAAAATGTTATGACCAAAAAATGTATTCACAGCAAGCTGTGGAGGACGCTGATATCCTAATTATCACAACTGTTCTTTTGTTGGCCCCGTCAAATGAATATGTCACAGTGGTGGGGTAAGATTTTTGTGATTTTGATTGATCTGTGGAACCCTGATATACATGTTTTCTTTTTAAAACCGGGAAGAGGAAAAGTGTCTCAAACACTCTACAATCCTCATCTTACCGCCGACAAAACCCAATCAGATCATATATTGTTCCTGTACGCTAGGAGTGGTTGTGACACCACTTCTGCTTTACTTAATCAGGAGAAACTGAAATTTTAAAAAAATTAAAAAAATAAAAAATTATTTTACTAGACTGGTTACAAATAAATTAAACTATTTTAAATTTATTTATTGTAATGTTTTCCCATCTCAACTGGGATAAACATGGTAAATACCAGATAAATTAAAAATAATAATAATACCCCGAACGGCTGAACTGATTTTTTTAATCACAGCTATACTAAGAGCACTCTCGATCAAGACAAATTTCAATAGAAAAAAAACTAAATCAAAATTGGTTTATCCATTTGGGAGCTACGATGCCACCGACAGAACACACGTTAAACTTATAACACCCCTATTTTTGCTACTATTTGGAGGGTTAAAAAGAAATGGGCTTATATGTTTACTGATGATAATCGTAAACTACCGCATGTTAAAATGTAGGCCTAACCTAAAAACACAGCTTCTCATTCGTTTTGACAAATCGGCTGATTTGTAAATTGAAAATTGTATACTTGTAAAACTAATTTTATTATAAATCCTTTTTTATTGTAAACCAGAAATTACTTGTAATTGTAAGTTTTAAACTTGTGGGTTTTTCAAATCACCATTTTGTATTTGCATGAGATCAGCACCCCCAGTTTTTGGAATTTTCAACAAAACATACTTTCATCTCTACTTGAGATAGGATCGAAGTTGTTATTTTCGCACCACCTACTTCATTTCCAGATGAACAAGTCCCTACGGTAGAACAACACGAACCTGGGTTAGGATCCGCCGCCTTCAAAGAACCTCAGCCAGGACCCTGAATTTGTAAAATTTCGGACTTCATAACTTGAACATTTTTATATTAAAACTAGTGGACCCGGCAATGCTTCGCTATTGCTTTATTTAATTTTAAGGGTAGTTATCAAATTTCATTCTTTTGACTTAAGTTATTGAATTGCAGATGGTGTTTATGTCAACAATTTATATAAACAATATTTTAAACAGCATATATGTAAGTAAATAGATATGTAACAACCGATGTTTGAATTGAATTATAATACAGTAAGCATTTTTCGTTGATTTTTGTTTGTGTTGTTTGGCAATCTAATCTAAAAAAGCTGTTTTGGTTTTTGAAGAATAATAACCCGATTATAAATTATAGAAATTGGTTGCAAATAAAAGTGTTTTGGTTCATTGTAGGCCTAACCTAAAATTATGTTCAGTTTTTGATCCATAACAGTTGTTTTATTTATAATAATATGTAACAACCGATGTTTAAATTGAATTATAATATAGTAGGCCTAAGCATGTTTTATTGATTTTTGTTTGTGTTTGCTTTTAATTTGTCAATCTAATCTAAAAAGCTATTGGTTTTGAAGAATAATAAACTGATTATAAATTTGCTAAAGTTGCTATGGTAATGAATGTAAACAAACATGTGTTACTAAGCATTTTATACGAACAGCTGTTTTTGAGCGCTATGGTCTTGAGTCCATACAAAAGAGGCTGTTTAGTTTTTTCCAAATTTGAAACTTTTTCGGGAAACTTTTCAAATTTTTCTTTATATAAAAACCTAGTTCGGACTATTACGAACATTTTAAAACAAAAAATTGCCAAATTGGTCCAGCAGTTCTCAATTGATGCGATTTCAAAGAAACAGCAATTCATTTTTACTTTCTCCCCCTATACCATAGTATATGGAGAAAGTATTGTATTCGTCAAAATTTTCGAGTTTGAGTTTTTGGTGGAAATATCCGTTTTGGGTCCCCCTGAACCTAAAAAAGTGGTTTTCGGAGTGATGTCTGTGTGTGTGTCTGTGTGTCTGTGTGTCTGTGTGTCTGTGTGTCTGTGTGGATGTTATCAGACCTAGAGCCTAAACCAGTCGTCCGATTTTGATGAAATTTGGTATGGAGGTATTAATCCACGGTATCTCCAGGCGTTTTTTTCATTTTTGTGAATTTTTTATTTTTAAGGGTAATTTTCCCATAAAAACCCTTAAAATAACGGAAAAATCAACTTTTCTCAAAAACGGCTCTAACGATTTTGATTAAAATTTTATAGTTTATTAGGGACCTAAAGTACTATAAACTGTAAAATTTTAATCAAAATCGTTCGAGCCGTTTTTGAGAAAAGTTGGTTTTTCCGTTATTTTAAGGGTTTTTATGGGAAAATTACTCTTAAAAATAAAAAATTAAGTTCCTATAATGAGGGAGAAAGTATGTGTCAGTTTCCTGATACCGTTTATTATTATATAGATTTTGAAAAAAATGAATTGTACCTTCACATATACGATCTAAATAAGGTATATGCAGAGAACAGGAAGGAATTCACTAATTGACAACGTTTAATATGTTAAATGAAAGTGTTGGAGTGGAAAATGTTGGTTTCTGCGGAGATAGGCGAAATACGCCAATTTTCAATTGGCGCTTGAGCCTGAACGGTTCGTCGGAGAAAATTACTTATGGGATGAAATTTGTAGTACATTTTATGTACATTCTTTTCTACTAGGAAGTTTATTTACGAAAAGTTTATAGTTTTCGAGTTAAAAGCAAAAAACCTCCAAAACTCATGATTTTTTACATGTTTTTGCATTTTTTTCAATGATGCGTCACGAAAACTACCCCAAAACTTTCTTGCGAAAAACACAATTTGACTGGACTAAAAGTCGCTCTGTGTCCACGTAGCGTGACAAGCGTCAAACGCGTTCCAATATTCGTCTAGCCTGGTAGTTATACATTTACATCAATAAAATACATTGGGGGAGCAAATAGTTGGCTTATTAATTATTAAAGTTTAGCAGGCATTATTGTTAACAGCTATAATAATTACTTTTTTAGATTATTAACAGTTTTATTAAGATATCTTAATGAAATATTGTTCAATGTAAAATTTATGTTGATGATAATGTACTACATTTTATTTTTT
>JAGFPH010000297.1:569836-634455 GCA_018207615.1 Philaenus spumarius | reverse complement strand
ATAACGTGAGTGGACAGTGGACATTGTAAGGAACAGGGCTGGTGATAAACAAATATTAGTCAAGAGAAAAGTGCCAGCCGTTGAGAAAAAACGAAAAACCTATGCAGGAAGCTGCTCGGCTTAGTTTGCCACATTATGGTAAAGTGACAAAGTGGTAGTGCGAGGGGGAAGGGGAAGTTGTGTGCCCTCCCTCGAAACTATCTCCTTCTCTCTCGCACAGTACTCAAAATAGGTCTCAGTTTAATAAAGCCATCTATAGTTCGTGATTTCACCACGGAGCGCTGGCCTACTGCTACGCCTAAGACTTGCTTCAGTTTACTGCCGATAGGTGCCCTTGCTGTGCCGTCGTTTTTTCTGGCTTCATTTACTACTATTGGCTTGGGAAGTCTACTCATGCTTATATAGTCAGTGGCAGCATGCCACGGCCAACTAAATATAATTCCTAAACTATACGCCAAAAGCGCTAGGAACCATTTTTCTTAACCCTTAACTGGTATCATACGTTTGAGATACCACGACGTATTTCCACCCACCCTTGAAGAAACGAACGTGATTGGGATGTGATCTCCCTAAGCGAAGTCCTAAGACCTTTCTTCCTTATTAAACACAACAGAAAACCAGCAGATGGATGTATCTTCGCGAACAGAAAAAAAAAGAAACCTGAACTAAATCTTCTTCCAGGGAACAGGAGGAAGTACCAAGTACTTCGGATACGGTGTTTTTTGTCACTATGGGAGGCCCAGAGATTTTAAAGAAAAAAAGGAATATCTTTAATAAGTCTTTATTTTTTAACCAATTTTTACAAAATGAAGTGTCGCTTTAAACGTTTTACACTGCAGATTTACAAAAAAATAATATAAAAACCAAAAATACCACTGTGTTTTAAAAATTACTGACTTTTAAAAAATTGTTCAATGTTATTTTAATGTGAGAACTTTTTTGTAGAGACTATCTCTCGGTTCTGGGGAACCAGTTGACATGGGCTCATTACAAATAAAGCAATGTGAAATCCAAACATTCCGATACTACATAAAATAAATATTTATTATTTCTTCCGTTTAAGTTTGTTAAAAAGTACAAAATGTACAGAGACTTAAAAAATTCCACATCTTATTTTATATGGGAGAGCTTTGGTCTACAAACTCTCTCTTAGTTTGAGAGAACCATTCAAAGTACGCTCATAAAATACAATTTATTTGAAGCTTAAACCATTCCAAACTCCAATCTTCGTTCCTCTTGCAGCTGAAAAAAACTCACACATCCACCTTGCGGCCTCAAATATGGACTGCAATTTGAGAGTTTCCACCTCGAACTTGCATCCACAGGGTAACTTTATGGTTTTGATTGATTTTGGGGGAGACCAGATGGGCTTTAAGGTCATGTAAAAACAAAATGTACTGAATAATCTCCTATATATTTATTTTTTTTAAATAAAACTCCTTTATATCTATGTGATTAATAAATCAAACCATCTGCATTATTGCAGCACACATAAATTATTAATTATATTATTATTATTTATTTAGACCTACATTATTTTATATTTTTCAATAGCATAGCTAATTTTTGGTAGAGCACACAGCATTGTACAGTTATACTGCGTAAATGGTCAGATTTGGTCTGCCTTTAGTTTTGAGGGACCAAGAAGACATGTATTGGGTCATATAATATATTTGGTTGATAATATACATTGGACTTATCATTATAATTAATTGATAAATTATTTAAGGGTATTGCTTTAATCCTCCATCTTCCATAGTTCCATACTGAAGATGAGCTATTGCGTGACTCTTATGGTAAGACGTAAGGTCGGGAGTGGTCAATGAATACTGTGATCATGGTCTCCAGAACATGTTTTGGGGTGTAATAAAAAAAGTTATTTATGCATTTTACATCTGATTTGGTTCAAATTTGTTTGGACAAAAATTACGGTTAGATGAGTTGGTTAGCGCTTGGATGAGTTCGCTAGCCAAAAAATCCAACAACCGCAAGCATTTTTTTTTGTCCGGAAGTAGTTTTTTTTAAAAGTTTCATGCTATAGTGAACATTTTTGGAGTTTATCTAAAAGAATAAACATAGGATATTATTGTGAACATTTGGTTTTTGACACAACCTTATAGCTCGTCTAGTTCCCCAAAATCAATTAAAACGTAACAAACCAAAAACTTACCCAGTTCAAATACACGTGGGAGTAGGTCCTGATCCGAGGCTGACGGAGGAATGAAAACCGAGTCCATAAGGTTAAGCAGATCAAAGCAACACGTGAGCCGGGGCAGGAGGCTGAGTTACAATCAAATTTTACTAATACATTTCTTACAAGCATAGGCGTTTAGTGAGTTCATGAGTAGACCAATTTCCCAAATAGTTGGTTGAAACCCTAAAACAGACTAGGTTTTGTTTCAATGGCGGAAAGTGTGAATGTTGATAATTAATAATTGTATACATTGATATTTTCCTGCTAGGAGCGTACTTATTCCATTATCAGTATGCCTAAAGTGTATGATAAGATCCAGTGTGTTATCTCATGTGGACTTGAGCTTGTTCAAAAAGGAAATTATACTTGGTAGAAATTAATTGTAAGAACCAGAGGGGGGGATAGAGAAAGCCTGAAATTATGAATTCGGGGAAATTATTATCTCATCCCAGTGATAATAAAATTCACAAGCCAAGTTATTAACCAATAAATGTAAATAAATTTCAAAATTACTTAAACCCCAATAAGTTGTACAATTTCGTAATCACAATAAATGATGTGAAATAATTCGTTTATAAAACCTAATATTTTAGAAAATGGACAAAAATGCCAAATTCAAGTGTGAAAAACTGACATTAAATAAAATACTATGTCTAGTAAACACATCTTATTCGTTATGAAATATGTGTTGAAATAATAATTAATAAAGTTAATTGAAATTCCAATTTTATGATAAATACAAAGATGGTAGAATCATACTTTAATGCAAAAACCTAAAAATGTTTTAAATTTTGTATAGTAGGTTGTAAACATTTTTTTTTTTGCAAATATACGAACCAAGGGTAACTTTTTATTTCATTTCATTTTATTAGTCCTGTAGATAGTACAAATTATGCCATATAAGACATGTCATTTATGGAATTAAATCATCTTAACAAAAATAATATTTTAAAATAGCACAGACATTTTAGACTCCATCAACAAAACAGCACAACAATAAAGCCCTTAAATATTTTTAGACAGAATACAATTATTAAATAATTTAAAAACTAATTTATAAACAATTACCTTTAAAACACGGAATAGTCATCAATTAAAACAGTTACATATTAGTTTTTTTTTTTTAATGAACCCAACCAACAACATGTAAAAGGAGATCAGATTCTTTGTAGGGGACTGGACCCAAAATCACAGCACATAAACTCCTCCACAGAGTAAAAAGACACAGACTACATCAGTTGCCTAAGGCGGTTTTTAATATAACCGTAATTCTGTAAGTTATTTTACTTTACTGGGAAATTTATTTATGAATAATGCACCTGCTTGCAAACGGTCCTAATGTTATAATTGTATATATCCTTGTTCTGAACATGATCACACTTATATTTGAAATAGAGAATTACTTCCATTACATACATACTTGGAAGCGTTAAAATTCTCAATTTTCTAAAAGATTTTTTACAAGATTGATGTTTATTTAAACCTGCTTACAGCTTTCTTTTGCAGGTCAAACACTCTTTTCATTTTCTGAACAGATGAATTCCTCCAAAGTAGAACTCTATACCGGGTGTCCCACGAAGAGGTCCCTATTTTTGAATTGATATGGCAGACGTATAGAGCGTGCTACAGACTTGAAATTCTACAGTCGTGACTAACACATATGTAAAAGAAATACCCCTGAGTATCAGTTAATTCTGACTGATCCAAACAAAATGGCGGAAAAACAAAAAAACAACAAAATCAGCAATCGTATTTTAAGGGTAAACCTACTTTTATTTAGAATAGGAACATCTAAAGCTGTTTAGACTATTTAAAATCTATCAGCTGACTGCGTGTATCAACAACAATGAACATATTTGGTAATAAACATTGGCATTTGTTATTAAGTTGCATTGTAAAGTGTCTTATGTACCATGCCGTTTTCAACTGAGCAAAAAGTGAAATGTTGTTCCTGGGCTGCCTTTGAAAATGATTATGAAGCAATAAGGTGTTTTAGGGAAAGGTACCCAGGTGTAGTTCCACCGTCAAGGAAATCTATTCGTAAGTGGAAGACTATACTACTAGAAACGGGGTCAATACAAAAAAATACCATAGATCCTCCAACATAGAAAATGAAGAAATCGTATGTGCTGCTTTCATGGAATCTCCAAATACGCCTAATTCAGTAAGAAAGGTGGAATCTGCTACAGGGATACCGAAGTCATCTGTCCAAAGGTATGCCAAAAAGAACAAAATCAAACATTATAAAACTCATTTAGTTCACGGACTGCTTAAAGATGATCCTGACAGACGATTGGAATAATTTTGTTCGAAAATAATTGAAAAGACTGACGTAGATAGCAAATGGCATGAAGGAATCGTGTTTTCAGATGAAGCGATATTTTATCGAACAGGAACTGTAAACAGGCATAATTGTCATTACTATAACACAAAAAATCCACATATCTTACAAGAAGAGAAATTAAAATCAACAGGTATAACAGTTTGGGCTGCTGTTACCAAGGATGGTGTTTTGTCGTATGACATATCCCGACAAACAATGACTGGAGAAAGGTATGCATCAGTTTTAAGCAATCGCATAGTTCCTCATCTTTCTCAGCCTGAGATGAAAGACGTTTTTTTCCAACAGGATGGAGCTCCTCCGCATTATGCTAATGTGGCCAAAGCAGTTTTGGACCAAAATCTTCCTAACTGTTGGATAGGTCGTGGCAGCAGCTTCATGGCCTGGCCCCCAAGGTCTCCAGACTTGACTGTTTGTGACTTTTTTCTGTGGGGCTTTTTGAAGAAGGTTTATTGTCATAACATTGCGACAGACGATGAACTAATGAGGTTGATCGAAGAGGAGCTGTTGTTGATACCTCGAGAGTTGTTCAGCAAAGCGTATGACTGTTTTCTATTTCGTTTGTCATCAATGCATTGCGATCGATGGACATCAGTTTGAATAAGGTTTATGGATCAAATAGATTTAATTTATTTATGAGTTACTTATATCTTTAATTCCCTAACGTGGTTTAGTGCTTAGTAACATTGTTAAAATTCAATAATTATGTTGTAACACTTAAGCAAATAAAACTATTTTAATGAAAAGGTACTATTTCTTTGATATCCCGCTATTTTGTCCTAATGTGTCAGAATTAACTGATACTCAGGTGTATTTCTTTTACATATGTGTATGTTAGGACTGTTGAGTTTCAGGTTTGTAGAGTGTTCGGTGCATCTAATATATTAATTCAAAAATAGGGACCTCTTCATGGGACACCCGGTATATGGCTATATTAGACCAGAGTATGCTGTTAATAGAAGTGAAAAGTTACAATAATTTTAAATTTCTTAATCCAAATTTTCCTGACCTAACTTTAGCACTGATGCTATTGACATGGTAGCTCCAGGTCAGCTTGTTATCCGAGGGAAGACCCAAGAACTTTATTGAATTTAATAAATTCTTCAAGTTATTTTTCTTCAAGAAAGTCACGTATGAAAAATATTGGTTTTAAACTCTAACTTAAAAAGTTTGTTTTTTTCTTGATTGATTACCAAATTGGTTTTAGTAATTTATTGATTTGGTTTTAGTAGGCATTGGCCTGTACAAAAGCCTTTTGCTCTATATTTTGGAGAGAACCTGCTTTGAATATTAAAGTTTTATCATCAGCAAAATTGAATAATTAATCTAACCACATATTGTGCTGACAACAAATCATTTATAAAGATTAAGAATCACACAGGCCCAAGAACTGATCTATGAGGGACACCAAATTTTAAGAAGGACATTTTAGACAGCCTTCCTGCAACAGTAACACGTTGTGTTCTATTGTAAGACAATGATTCTAGCAACTGTGGGATATCGTGAGAAAATTAATATCAAAAAAGGCTCGTGTGTAAAAATACATATTTTAAAATTTTCCAAAAAAAGAGATTACGAATGGTTGCAAAACTAAATTTATTAATTTTGCTCAATTCACGTCAGAGGTCGAATTATTCTATACTGGCAAGCACTTTTTACTACTCGCCCACATTATCATTTAAACATCTATAGAATGTAACCCATTTGATTAAAGTGTATACTATTATACAGTTTCTTGATAAGAAAAGTGCAGACAACAATTCTAGCAGTTCAATTCGTTTTTACATTTGACAAAAAAACATTTTGCGTTACAAGTGAAAAAAAACTACTTCGGTATATGGTAAAAGTTGGACTTTTGGAAAAACACCAAACAAAATTCTATTATAAATTTAAGAACTACAAAATATATAAAAAATAGTTCTTTACATGAAATTATAAAAAAATTTCACTTAAAAGAAATAAGATGTTGGGAGAAGAAATATTTTAAGCAAATTTTTCAAAAATAACTTTTTTGTATAAAAAAAATGTATAAAAAATTTTAAATGCAAAATTAGTTTTTCTGAACTATATTTTATTAGGAAAGATAACATTTCCTACTAAAAAAAAAAAAAAAACTATAAGTCTAATTTTGTGGGTTGTTTTAAATTGCTGACTTTATTGAGCTCTTAAAATAATCTCAAAAACTCTTGATAGGCAAGACATAATAGTGTTTTTCATTTGAAAGTCAAGAAGATCATACTAAAGGAGGAGTCTGGTGGCAACACCAGGTGTCATATATATTTTTTTGAATGGCAAAAACAATGCCTCTCCCAAGTTCACATTATTCAGTGGCTGGAAGAAAAGGTAAACCCTAAATCCACTGATAAAGAAGTCAGTGGAGAAATACTTGTCCCAGAACTCGACTCTGCCTTCCATCAGATGTTAAGAAGACCATGATCCATAGCCCATATGGACCCATCATCAAGATCTCAAACTGCACGGTCGAAGGTACCTGCACTCAAAATACCTTCGGCCCCTGTTGCAGGAAACTCAAACCGGTGAGGATACCTATCCTCAGTACTGCAGGTGGTCCCCTGCAGATGGTTGGTTCACTGTCAATATAAAGGATGTCGATCCTGGGCGCCTTACAACCCATTCTGTCTCGCACCTTCTCAGCCGAAATTAATGTTGAGTACTGTAACCCTGTTAAATCAGTTGTGAGAAGTTGATTCCTTGTGAGAAGGTTGTCTGTTGTATACCTGTTGTTACATAAGGTTCATTGTTGTATAATGAAGCTGCATCATACTACTTTTGGAAAGGAAACAAGGATAGCCCGTGCCAGGCTATCCAGGAGTGTTAGGGGCTAATACTTATTTCACCAAATATGTGGTCCTGTACCATTTACTTCCCTTAAGAATGTGGCAAGGATAGTCCACCCAAAATTTCAAGCACCGTGGTGAGCACTGGGTCTGCTGAAATATGATGCTCACTGGGACCACTCTGGAAAAGGTTTCCATCTCTGACTCTCCTCAAAAGATCCTCGAGCTTTTTGTCACCATTTTTCTCTTAAGTTGGAGACCCCGTATAACTATGGGAAAAATATAGAAAAAGTCTTACTTAATTTTTGATAAGACAAATTAAAGAGAACAAGGTGTTGCCCACTTGGTCATAAAAGTTGTATACAATCAGTACCTAGTCCTGATTGAAGACATAGTCATAGCCACGACTGGCCACCCACTCAACATTTCAGACTCCCATCATCATTATGAGAGCAATGAACTGTCTTTGCCAACTGGATTTATGTCAAGGAGCTTTCTTACGACACAATTCTTATGAGATCATGGCACCATCTTACATAAAGAATAGATCATTTACAGCATTGCTTCAGACTTTGGCAATCTGTTATTCCTTAATGTTCATGATGACACTGGCAAAAGGTTTTTATTTCATTTTCACCTGATCGCTGTCAGGACTTAAAGAAATATGGCTTGACGGAGGCAAGACGGCTCACTTTGCCTTCAGATTGTCTCTTAATTTTAATTACTGTAAGTCTTCTATTTGCAAAATCTCTAAGCAAAGTGAAATGGCTCAGGTTCTTCACTTATACAAACTTATTGTGTGGAACAAATGCACAATGGATCACAAGAGAGGTGTTGAGGCAGTGGACAGGACTCCAGGACCTAAGGAACCAGAATCATGTGTTGGGTGGAGTGACGGTGCTTCTGGCTGATGACTTCAAACAGAACATACCTGTGGTGTCGTGGGGGTTACGTACGGTTGAGATGAAGGAATGTCTCAAGTCATTGTTCTTTTTGCCTAAAGCCAAAGTCTTGTCCCTAATAATCTATGTACATGTTCAACTCCAGGACTTAAGGCAGAGGAGTATTTAAAGTTAATTTTTTATATTGGTTGATGGCAAGTTTATGGCGAAGGAGGGTAGGATAAACATACCTGGCAACCTTAGCTGTGTGGTGGAGGATATGATAAACTTAATTAGGCAAGTGTACTTTTGTCAAAAGCAATGTAATTATACTTCTTGGCTAAAGACGAGTACTCTAACCAATGACTCAGCCAATTTTATAACCTTTTAGTTAGTTGTTTTAACTGTTGTTTGTCAAAATTGCTCAGTCATGATTTTACAAAAAAATTTTTTGTAACAGTACCTCTTAATTAAATTGTTTTAAACTTCTGTCTGTTTGGATCTAAACATTAATTAAAATGGGGTTGAAATTATAGATTTTTTGGAAGTAATATAAGTTATTTCGATTTGAAAACTTCAATTAATATGTGGTGTAATACTTTAGAAAACAATAAAAAATAAAATGAGGTAGCTTGCTTACATCATCAACTCACAATACACCACTGATGGAAATTAAAGTATACATGCCTTTCTTCAAAGTCATGTAAATGCATTAAAGAAAATAAGTAGAATTCAAAAACAGTACAAGTTATAAAGTATATTTGTATTACTTGATACAAGCAATAACTCAACTAGCCTATTTTTCGTTAAAACAGATTTACAAGGACAGCTAATTACGCAAAATAAACTACTACAGACTACACACAAACATTTAGGTAAACTTAACACTAATTCAACATATTTATTCGTTAATATTTTAAAATTAAACATTTATCTATACTACCTAAAAAAATATGCAATAGTATACTGTTTGACTGTCTTATTTAATGTTATTAATTTATTACAACATTGTGATTATAAAATAATATAGCAATGCAAATTAAAACTTAATAATTAAGATAAAATGGTCATATTAAAATAAATTATGTTATGGTTAATTGAGTTTGCTAGCATGCAACTTTTATTGCAAAAAGTTAGTCATCTAACTCATAGAATCTTTCACGTAACACTTTTCTTAATCTAACACTTTAACAAATTCATTATCACAGTATCATACTTCATTTAAAAAATGTATAAGAAAACTACTTAAATAGAAATATAATTTATTTATTGCATATTTAAGATAATTTCTGTGTGCTTAAAACAGTTTAGTTTTTGTTGGTGACTTACTTAAAACAATTCTTAAAGTATACATCTATATTAACAAATATGGATCAAGTCTAGCTGAAGAAGTAACGTTAAAAATATTATATTATTTATATAATTAGGTTCAAATAAAGTGGTCTAAATGCATAATATAGTTTTGTCAGTAAGAAATAATAATATGTACAATTTATTTTTCATCAAATATTTTACATTAAAAAAAATAATAAAATGTGTAAAACAAAATAAATAATGCTTTAACTTTTTTATATAAGCAGAAGTTTCTTATGTATATTATTTTGTTTCATCTAACTTTTGTACAACTCTTAAAAATTGATACAGGCCAACAGTTAAATCCATGTTAAACATTTTTGAGAAGAATAAACACTAGATAATTATTTCCTAATCCTAGAACCAATAGGAGTCATAAATTTATCACTTCACAAATGTACAAAAGAGTCGTAATTTACAACACATTAATCAGCTGTTGATTTGCTCAGCCTCTCGATGAAAGTTATACTAATCGATTATTTAGATTATATCCAACAAATCTATGATAATATAATCGATAGTTGGGTTAGTTTCTACACTGGCCAAATAGAAATCAAAAAGCTTTGCGCTACCCAACTGCCTGTTCAGTACAGTAATGCAACGATAAGTGATAATAGCTTTTTATGAAATGGTTTTTTTGTGTTGTATATAACTGTAAATATGTGAAGACCTATTTTTTTCGTAATGAAACCGTGAACATTTTTTATGTTTGACATGTTTTTAAAATTTAATTTGGATTCAAGCTACAGGAAGTGAAAGTGAAAAATATATTTTTGTGAAATAAAAAATGTCTCATTTATCAAAGAATAACATTTTATGGATACAGATTGGTGAGTTAGTTGTAATATTACCATGTTCTATAGTTTATTCAGAAAAGAAATATATATAAAACATTATAATTTATCTATATAATATATTTTTTATAATTTTTCAAACCGACAACTGCACATATTTTTTAAATCGCCTATCATTCTGGGAATTTAATCTAGGGTTAATAAAATAGTACAATTGGTTTTGTAAAATAATTGATTTTGCTAGTGGACAATGTAACATAGTAGTACATAATTTCTAGAAAAAAGACGTATGTAATTTGGAAAAACCTTTTCAAACGTAAAAACTTAGGTGAATTTATAGACAAGATAGTCTAGAATCCTTTGCCACCAAAATCTCAAATTTTATTAATTTTGATCTTTTTAACAATTTTAATATACATGAGCATCAGCAATAATTTTTAATTTTAAATGTGGCCGAAGGTTCAAAGGAAATTAAATACTTGTACACACAAATCTTATACAAAGATTACTTAATGACAGTTTATTCAAATTAGCCATTCATTTGAAGATTTTAATGCATTTTTAGTATTTTATCTACCCTTGAGAATGACTTACATTTATTTACTATATGTACTTTTATTTCCATTACTACCTAGTAATTTAAGAAGGCCAAATCTTTTAATTTTCATTGGGCAGTTGTATTATGTGAAAGAGATCTGGGAAAAAACGTTTACTTTCTAGTATATTCATTTTGAAACTTTACAAAATTTTCCATTCTGCTTCCTCATTATCATCAAACTTCAAAAATGAATATAAAAAATAAGTAAATTTGCATTGTATAACAGGTTGTAAGAAAAGGAAGACATGTTTAAGAGTTGAGACTTTAGCCATGCACATAGTATGGACATTCTATTGTAAAGTATGAACTTTAATATTCTTCAGCAACAACTCTGTATTTAGTACAAACAAATATTTAAGTAAGTTTTATGTGTAGTCAATATTTACACTGCTACAAGTTCAGCTATTTGAGTAACTAAACAAAATAATATTTGACTAACTTTATAGCAACAGAAAGATTTTTAAAGATTAAAGTATTAGGTCTACAAAACTAAAAAACTATTTAAATGTAATTATTATCTCGGTTATTGCTAGTTTGAGGTTACATTATATCACAAGTAAATTACAAAGAACATTATGGCAGTGAGATAACTAGAAAAGCAAAGATATCAATTTTAATTTGACACTAATTCTAAGTTGATTTAAAGACAAACATCCAAATATTACCTTAGAAACATTTAGAGTTATTTTATTAACAAGTATAAAACGTTTTTAGTTTAATTATGACATGAAATTCTTATAAATAATTGTCATGATGTTTGTATGACTTTGGACAAAGTATCTAAGCTATCAGTGCTAATAGATTTTTATGTAGTATTTTATGCAAATTACCAATACTGTATTTCCATGTGACTTTGACTACACATGTTTACATACCAAGTCATAATTACTATTGTTAATAATGTATTTTAAGAGTAGATTTTGCCTTAGTCCTTAAATAAATATTTGGTTTCCTTAAATACTAAACTTTCACAATAAATAAATTATTAATATACACTAAAACCATAATTACAACATATAAACAATTTACAAAACTGCATACAATTAAGTGAAACTAGTCTTGTCAAAATATTTACATCATTCCAACATCAAATGTTATAATCTGTTTATAATTATTTCAATTTTTGTTTTTTTTTATGAGTTTTTGTTCTCAATTCCATTATTTGTTGTTTTAAAATATAGTAAGCCTCATTAACTAGGACTAATTTGGACTTGCAGTTGACAAAATGAATGTCCCAATTAAATGAAATAACCGATAAAATATGAAATAAGTAAATTAAAAACCTATTTACTGTTTATTTAAAGCATTGTATTAACATAATACAAATTCAAATTAATATTTAGGATAGAATTACAGTTTTTGGAAATTTTTCCTGTTAAAAGATTTCTCACTTATACAAGAATAAGAAATAATGTCCTATTTACATGACTTTTTTCTTAATTTTTTATGTATAGAATTGCTCCAGAACGTTGGTTTCCTTTTTCAGAATCACCATGTTTATATTTTATTTTGTATCTGTCCGGCCCTGCACGTATAAATATTGTTTTTACATTAAATAGTTCAACTTAAGTAAAATTTTAAAATCACAAGTTGTCTACCAATGTGTACAAACAAATAATGTTTGACAATGGTTTCAAATACTACATTGTTATTTTTTTAACCATTTTAAATATACAATATTATTGAGAATAATTAGGGTTTTATATCAATTTAACTATGAACTATGCTTTGCACACTCCGGTTTTTAATTAAATTAGTTTTTAGTGTTTATAAAAAACAATATAGTTAATTATGTATTGAGTTTAAGAGTTTCATGAACTATGTTTTTGGTACACATTTCTTGGAATAAATAATAGTATTTACTCCATTTTAATAAGTGATATAGTAGTATTTAAAAAATATAAATACTTAAAAATACATTGATTGTTGCTGATGTTGTAATGTAAGCTTGACAATTTGTAAAGCCTTAAATTAATATTCATGCATCATGGCATCCTTCTATACCGGTATATAGTTTACTCTAAGTTAAACCTACTGAGATAACTGACGTCTTCTGTGCTGCCATTGGTTGCTTTCCTGTCTTCTTTTCCATTGCCTAGTACAATAAGGTAAGTATTTTAGAATATTCATAACTCTTTAAAATAGTTAATTATATATACTGTACATTATTATTTAAGATAATTATACTAAACTCAATAATGAAACCTTTAGTATTGTTTGGATTTTTTTTTTGTGATTTTATAGCATTTTATTTGGTGTTTTAGCTTTATTTCAACCATGGAACTGAGCAGGTCACCTTATGTGCTTGCCTTTGTTCACCCTCCCAATCTACTCTACTGAACTTTTATTCTTAGTTGGTTCAGAATTAAATTGGTGCTTTGTAAAATGTTTGTCCTAGATCCTAAAATCTGCTATTGTTTGAATTGTTTCCATTTTATTATTATTTTACGATTACAATGTTACTTTACTTCAGATGTTTAATTTTATATAGGCTTACATATTATTTGTATTCCAAAATTATTTTATTATTTCTTGTATCAAACTGCTCATGACACTCTGGATAATTTCAACATGAAGAAAATTCTTTTCAGGCCAAATCAAGTAAATGATTGTAATCATACATATATATATATATATATATATATATATGATTTATATTTGGAATTATTTATTGCTCAACACAAGATTTACAAGGCGATAAATCCATAACAATGGTTAGGTTAAACAAAACGTTCAAAAAGCTGTGATTATAAAGTGTAAAATAACATAGTTATTAAAATGTAGATGTGAAAGCATTACACCACATTCTAAAAAAGAATCAAGAATAATAATTTGAGAAACTACAGAAGGAGTGGTCTATAGAACTAAAGGAACGATAGCCATGTTTATATTTCAGACTAGCTTTAGACCACAAACAGTGACTATTTGAGTCCAGAGCCACAAAGTTGGGATTGCTATCAGAACACAAAGAATTCATATTTAATTTTAATTTCAAATTTAAATAATAATAATAATAAATATTAATGTTATTAATTCACAAAGTAAACTGTTAGTGTAGCCACAGCACATATATATTTAAGTCATTTGCTAAATTCCACTTTTAAGTTTTTGGGGTTTGATAATTTCCAAGGTTTAAAGTAATTGAATTAGTGTTTTGTAATATTAAAAAATGAAACGTAAGTACGGTAACTTGAAAAAGTTAAAAGTGTGCTAGGATTAATAAACTTTAGTAAAATTTCTAATGATTCGAATTTTTAAATTAGAAGTGTTAATTATGTATAAAATTAATTATTTTACAAGTAGAATTATTTTATTCACACATTTTTCAATAACTAATTATATTTAACAATGTCAATAGATTAATATAAAATTAGGAAATACATTAAATTATTTCTACTTAATAGATTAAACACACTAAAATTAATGTTTCTTAGTTTGTTAAAATCAATAAAAAAAGTAACACAAGTTTTACCAAAATTAGTACTGCAATTAATTCATACACTGTATGTCAAGTGGATAAAGTCATATTTTTGTTTAATCTCTTAGTGAATTTCTTTCTATGTTGTTTCCTGATACAAGATAGTAAAACAAAACAGAGTGGAAAGTTATTTAAATAAAATTGTTTGACAAAAGTTATTTCTCTTATATCTTTGAACGAGAAATTCTATTGGGCAAAATACAACATAATAATGTCTAAAGAAATACTGCAACAACACAATTCATAATACTATTAGTATTAGTACATAATAATGACACATACCTAGGTTATTATTCCCAGTTGTTAATATTGTTATAATTATTGTACCAAAGCTATAGGTTAAACAAATTTAATGTGGTATACTTACTTGGCAAGCATCTTGTTCCTGTGAAGTGTGCGTTCAGTTTGGCTTGGAGGCACAAGGTCAGGAGAAAAATAACTGGGAACTTTAAGCATAAGCACATATCACAGTTAGCCCTTAAGCAATAAAACAGGCAATCAAAGTTTACAGAACCATTAACAATTTGAGTTTTCCTATCCAATACTATCTGTTACATAAAAAATCAAATTACTTGAGTTTCTAAATAATTACTGATTTAAACTTTAGATTAAAAATTAGTTAGTAACAAAACTTATTTGAAATTGTTGTGTCCGTTTTATTGATGTGTTTGGTTTTACTTCCTCTTAAAAAAACTGTACACCGTTCCTTAAAGAGAAAATCATACATAAATTGAATCTTTGTTGTTTTTTTAGAAATTTTAGATTCAGTTATCAATTCATTGCTGCTACGTGATGACTGGTAGCAAGTAATCATACTTAATGTATTAACTAATATTGATAGTATTATGTTTTTTATAGTTTTAAATTCTGCATCAAAAGCAGTTCAAATGACCTGTTGTAAGATATACTGTTATTTTTTTTTTTAAATACGCCAATGGACTACTTACGTCTGTAAGTTGTTTAACATAATATTTTATTAAATTATTCTGCTTTTAAATGTTTTAATATTAATATTTTTGTTTTAAATTATAGAACTTTAATAAATTAACTTTGCAATAAAAGTATTTTGCATTATATTAACTGGTTCAGAAATTGTTTATAGAAACTAAAAGCTATATTAATATTAATACTTAAATAAATCAAATGTATAATGTAGAATGCATCAGCAATTACAAACAATAATTTAATAATTAATTACCTTGATACTAAATAAAATGTAATTAAAAAAACATGCAGACATTAGAGAACATGCTCAAGTGTGTCACTGTTATAATTAATTAGTTTTGTCACTTATGGTGTTAGTGTGTTAAATAAATATTATGTTAAAACTTAGTTTAAAATTTTACTGCTTAGAAACAAAAGATTATTGAATAATTTTGAAACTTCTTATTAATAGCCATCCAATCCTATATAGTATTAAGTATCAAAGATTTATAACAATAATATAATTAGGTACCTATAAACTTCAGGGAGTTTCTGAAAAATCAAGAAATTTCAAAAATGATTTATGGATTAAAATAAGTAACAAGTTCATGTGTCCTAAGATGCTTTCTTTTTCACAAAAAATATGTAGCTTTTGAAATAAATGAGACACTAAGTCATTATTTGATGACTTTTTACATGCATATAAAACCAAACTTGTATATATTTTACATTTACCAAAAAATATAAAATTTAAAAGTTATAAATATCAAATTTAAAACACA
Organism: Philaenus spumarius; assembly: GCA_018207615.1. Lineage (NCBI taxonomy): Eukaryota > Metazoa > Arthropoda > Insecta > Hemiptera > Aphrophoridae > Philaenus > Philaenus spumarius. The sequence continues at coordinate 618,312 of JAGFPH010000297.1, read as the reverse complement.
AATACATCATGTTTTGAGAACTGAAAAGCAAAAAATAAAATTTTTTAAATTATTTTTAAGAGAACTCATCCTTATTATACCAATTTTTAAATTTTTGTAGGGTACAACAATAATTTTTTCACAAAGCAATTGCGTTCATGCCACACACATTTCAAATTTGTAAACTGCCACCATTTTGAACAAAAAATATTATTAAAATTTTTACTGGATAAAATATAAAATATAGCAATGAGCATACCTATAATTTGAGGTGAATATCTCTAATGAGTTTTCATATTCAAAACATTTTATACCAAAAGCATTTTAGGACACATTTTTTCTAAAATTGTTTTCTTTATATTCATCCACAGATCTCTTTGCACATCCTGTACTTGAGTAAGATGAAAATTAATGGCAGTCGCAATTTCAAGGTTGACATAAATTACATTGTAACATAAAAATACTAAATACTCAATATCAATATTATCGGCACTGTAATAGAGTTGAATATACAAATAACTATGTTGCTTTTACAATGCTTGTAAGAACCAAAAATAATTTTCAAATGTAACAATGTATTTATGTTATATATGTGGAGTATGGTATAAATCTTATCACCAAGATCTCTTGTTATTTGTATTGAGACTTTAAGTTATATATAGGCATATATATATATATATATATATATTGTTTTAAAATAAATAATGCAGAAGCTTGGTTACCTATTGGCAGAATAGGTTTTCTTTTCTTTGTTGAAGTGTGAACTGAAGTGATGATAGGAGGTGGTTGCCCTACTGTACATTGTCGAACACCCCGACATCCCTTTAACTGTTCCAAAGTGTCATGGAGATATGATTTCTCTTCTCCAGTCAATGAATGGACACGGTTCCACTGCTCAAACGGATCTGAAAATATTTCAAACAACACTATTTTTAATTCCACAACTTTATTTTAAAATGACTAGAGGTAATCAGTACTGTTCATACTAGTAATGGACTAGTATTAAAATTGTTACAAAAGTATAAAAAACACTTGTCTGTGACAAATTATATAATTTTATAAAACTGTTTAAGATTAATTTCAACATAATTGTTATAATATTTTGTTTCTAATTATATATATACATATAGATAAATAACAAAAATACATCCAACTCAACATTTACGTAATGTATTAAATTTATAGAATGTTCATAAAGTCCCTTTAACTCCCTTTATTATATTGTTTGTTATTGAAAATAAGTTAACAAAATTTTGTATATATCTTGTGTTGAATAACAGGACACATTTAGTGACATATCTGACCCTCTTTGATTTTGGGGGCTTAGGGGGGTAAGGGGGGGGTTAACAATTTCAAAAATAAAGGTAGGTCATGTATTACACCATTGAAAAGCTTATTAAAAGAGAAACAGAATGGCGCAAACTAGAGCTTAATATCTTGCTTTGTTTCAAAGTAATGGACTATCATAGTTCTGGAAAATGATATTGTTATCATAAAATGCATGTAATTAATTAGTTAATATCAGGGATAAGTAGGTTGAATGTACATGACCTACCTTTGTATTTGAAATTGTTAATCCCCCTTGTCCTGTTATGCAACACAAGATATATACAAAGTTTTGTTAACTTAATTTTCAGTAACAAAAATAATGAGGGTGTATGACTACTCTGTATATATATATATATAAGTGACTTTAGCAATACAATAACTAAACTGATTTCTCTCAAAACTATAAACTATAAACATTCATGTTCATATTTGCTCAATTTATTCTTCTTATTAATAAAACATAAAATAATGAAAAATAAATATGTATAGGTATATTACAATAATTAAATTTTTTACAAAGTATATTCCTCATACAAGATAAATGTTCAATTGTTTCTAGCGAACAATCTCTATAAACTCTATTTGTATTGCCTTACCTATTCGAAGGTTGTAGAAAGTTATTAATCCAGTGACAAATTCACAATACAAAAAGTTGTGTGTTGCATTGATGGTTCGTAAACAGGAGTATGTGTTGTTGTTTGCATTCATACAAAAGCAAAATGGACCCTCTGGAAACCAAACAGAATGGATGAGGTAAGTTGATTTTATAATTCTCTGAAGTTATTATTATTTTATTAATCAAATGATGGATGTTTAAATTTGTTCTTAGTAATACTTGGGCATTTTCATCGTTTGTGTGATTTTTTAACACATAAATGATGGCAAATGTCCGAACAAAATTAGACAATAACATGTTTTTTTAATGTTATCATGTTCCAGAAGTGAAGTTACTTAATTACTTACTAATGTGAAAAATAACCTTGGGGTCAAAATTTTTCAATCTGACTCATAGATGGTTGATATAAAAACATGCAAGTCTATAAACATGCATTTGGAAGCAATTTGAAGAATTTGTTCTTTACATCATAAAACTGTTAGTTAGTTCATTTTTTAATTCATGCAGACTGTTCCAAGTTAGCAAAATATTTTCATATGCTATTCTTTGGTTCTAGTACTTTTAACTTTTAGAAAATAGTTCAGAAAAACAGTAACTATAAAAAGTTTTACAGCATATATTTTATAAATGTGGTACAAACATAAGAGTTGAACCTCTGCTGGTTCAAAGCAGAAGCAGATCAATTAGTCTGAATAAACAGTGTAGAATTGACCTGCTTCTGCTTTCTAATGGGACAAGTTAGAGTTTTTGTTTACTAGAAGCTATTAACAAAATTGCCAAAAAATCGCACATATAAACAATGTGGTGCTTAGAAGCATAACATTACTAAAAAGTAAAATCGTCCATTAAATCTAAAACCTTTATAACATTAGCATTTTAAAATTGCTTTATAATTTGTTATTGTAATGTGCTTAGCAAACAACAGATTAGTATTCAAACAATCACTACCAAAATTTAAATTTTCGCCTGTACAGTTATAAAACTATGATGTCCCTTTTTATACAGCTTTTTAATGTAAGATTTTAATATAAGAATAAAGTAAATACTTCAATTGAGAATAAGTGTTTCTTTTATATAGTGAATTATTGATTACAAGCATAAAACAAGTTCCTTAAAACAAAAAATTCTAGCTGAAAGATTTACGAAAGGATCCATTGGTTCTCAAATAATTACATAATTTTTTAAGTTAAATAGTAAACTTAAAAAATCTCAGATAGCATGAGAAAGAAAATGGTTTTTTCTTAGTCTGGTTTAATATCAATAAAGTTTTTTTGTGAATTTTTTCACAGATGGTAAAAACTTTGAGGTGTTGCTGTTATGAAAACTGCAGGTGAAAGATCAAGGAAACAGTTTCCTCGTGAATGTTTCAAATGAAAAAAGTCAAAGAAAACTATATACTGTTTACCCTGTAGCATTTTTTCATTGATAAGATTAATGATATGAGTAAAAATAGCTTTTTTTCAAGAGATAAAGCTTGGAAAAGACAATATTTGTCCAAAGCACAAAAACAGCTCTGATCATAGAAAGAATTACTTGCTATGGGCAGTTCTTCAAACATCTTTACAAGGACGTGACATCAATAACAATCCCTAGCATATTATGACATAATGTGAGGCAGGAAAATGGTGAACTGTATTACAAAGAATCTTGGACACTCTTTGTTTTAAGCATTTCAAGGTAAAAATTCAGATAATGTCAATAGTGTTGATTTTTTGGCAATATTAGACATGATTGGAATGTACAATAAACTAACTCGTGAACACATAGCTGAAGTCACTCAACAAGAACTAGAGAAAAATGATATGGATGGTCAAGATCTTTATCTTTCCTCGTACTCTTAAAATGAGTTTATTATGTAGTGAGAAACTTCTTCAAACTTAACATCAAGAGAATACTTTTACATAAACAAGAAGGGGCTATTTCTTATGGGCTCATTTTTGATGCACCACCAGATATCTTACGCCAAAAAGAAGATATTCTTATACTCCAATACGCAGTGGCGGTTTCAGACTTTGCGGGGCCCTGGGCAATAAATGGCGGGGCAATCTTACCGGGGGTCTGAAATACCTAACAGGGTAGGAAATTTTTGAAAATTACATTCTCTTAACTCACTTTTTACGTTGTTTCAGCTCATATCAAACGTACACAGTTACCATGATTTTTTAGGAAAATACTTTCTTTATCAGGTCCAATTGATAAAAACTCAACACATACAAAAATAAAAGAGAAATATTGTTTTATTGTCTAAAAACAACTCTACTGGTCACACAAACAAAACTTAATAAGGTTTCATTATAGAGTAGATACAGTACTATTGTAAAACAGAACTGAAGTAATACAACCAAACCAGGCAAGTATTGAAAAATAAACAGTGTTAGAGAAATAATTATGTTTAAAAAAACAAATATAACTAACAGCAAACCTACATTGGGCTATGTTAGGCTCTTCATAAGATGTTATTGAAAAAAGAAAATTATATTACAGATTACAGTATAATATCTTATTATAATGCAAACATTGTAAACAACTGGATACAAAACCAAGGCACAACAGACAACAGATGAAAGTCTACCTTGAGAAATGTCAAATGTGGGGTTAGAAATTTTCCTTTATTTATTGGGGTTAGAAAATAAAAAATTTTCGGTAAGTGTAAATCGTTGATGTGGGGCCCAGGGCAGTCAACCGGTTCGCCTGTACATGGAACTGCCAATACGTTCTGCAGGATAAAATGTTTAACGTTTTAACAAAAATAAAATGTATGCTTTTGAACTCGTCAATTCATTGCCTTTTATTTGATATATCACTCAATGGACTTAAAAAATACAAGATTTTGGTGCCCAATTTACCACCAAAATGACCACTGAAATTTTGAAATTAAAGTTTTCTTACTTTAGGTCTGTGATTGGTTAATCACTAACTAATCATTGTGGCAAATTTCAGCATGGTACATCAAACCATCTCTGAGAATGACAGACAGACAAATACAGGCACTATGGTCCCGTTGGTATGAAACACTAAAAATAACAACAAATTTGAGGTCAGTACGCATTGTGGTTGGGTAGATTTTCTGATGAGTGAATCAATGAGTGAAAACTTACAAGTATATTGTACCGGAAGAGTGTGTAACGTCCCAAAAATTAAAAGGGAAAATTTGAAGGGATTTAAATAAAAACAAAAGAAGAATACAATGTGAAGTAGGAATCATATCGCATGCCTGTAGTTCGTCTTGTGTTGCTTCCTGGTAGGGAGGGGGCAACATGGAGAAAGTCAGTACTTAAGTGAGGCGATGTATCTGCATACGCCAGCCAGAGTGGGAGTAGATACCGCTATATAAGCAGGAGATTTGAGGCAGTAGAGACAATTGCTTGCCCGGTGAAAACCAGCTAGTACTTCTCATCAAGTAACAGTTACTTGCTCGGTGAAAACCAGCTAGTACCTCTCGTCAAGTAACAGTTTGCTCACTCGGTGAAAACCAGCTACTTCGATCCAGTAACGGTAGATGCTCGCTCGGTGAAAACCGGCTCATCGCTTTCAGTAGAGGTAAGTGGCCGACACTGCTTTGAGTATAGGCTTGTGTGGCAGGAGTGCCCATGGCGCAAATCCCACAAAACCTGCCTATGGGTTACCTCCCAAATATTTCACCCACTAAAAATCATCTAATCTCAATAAAACAAAAACCATTGGAAAGGAAATGTTTCAAACTTTAATTTTTGTAATTATAAATGTTTTGTAAAATGTATTTACATATGTAATCATCGTTTTAAAATGATCATCGCAAGAAACAAAGAGAAATGACGTACAACTTGTACCTTTTCTAAGGCTCATAACCGTTAGATAAACCGGTTTTGAAATAATTATTATAAGGACACCTTTGGATTCGAAAAGATTTGAACTTTCTAAAACTGACTTCTAATCAGTCGTCACTTTTTTTGTTTCTTTATAGTTTCTGTAAACCTTTGCAATTGGACGGTTTTCAACCAATGAGAAAGCACATTTTACAATCGAAATTAATGTCATGAATTGATATACTTGTATAAAGATCTTGATATCGATTTGAAGAGGACATTCTACATTTTTGTTTGATATAAGATAAACTTGATTTTTTAGTATTCGTAGGCTATTTGGATTCGGATATTTCCGTGAAATATGGACATTTCACTGATATTCTCCAACGCCCCAGGAGGCAGGCGCGTTTGCCGTTTTAGTTTAGCATGGTAGACAGCATCTGGGATTGTATACTATGCTTCAATGAGAGTTTTGTTTTATTTGTAATAATTTAATGAAACAAAGTGAAATACTTTTATAAAATAAGGTTATTTAAAAACATGTTTTAGTATACAGTTCAATTGTATGATTTATTCTCTACAATTTGTGTAGTCAAATTTTATTTTTGGATAAAACATATTATATTCCTAATTTATTTGTCAAAATAGGCCTGATTTTGTTAGCAGTATTGCAGTAAGAACATAAAAAAATGCGTTTTCTATCAAATTTGTTTGAAATTGATACATATTTGTATACCCTTTTATTTAGAACTAATTTACAAAACTTCAGTACATTTAGAAAAATATACAAAAAATATTTACTACTTTTTATGCTGAACGCTTGTGCACTAGAATTATTAAATATTATAGTTAAGGCATATGAAGCGGTGGTGATTAGCATTAGGAGCTTAAGTATAGGAATATTTATAGAAGCTTTGGGTGTGTTTGACGCCATTAGGCCTAATTATTTTAACTGATTATTTTGCCAAAAAGTTCCAAAGGGTTTAAAGTTATGTTTCATTTGCGTTCGTGGGTAGGTATGTGTGTTGTGAAGCCGCCTACACACAGCTTAAGTATATTAGACCGATAATTAGGCCTTCTGCATTCGCATAACCTATATGAATAATAGGGTGGGATGAAAAAACTCATTTTCTTATTTCGAAGTTGTAATAGCGCGGAAAAGTTGTGAATTATATAGACAAAAAAAATATTAAAAACATTATCAAAATCGGTTGATATCTTCCGGTCGCGAATAGGGCCTAAAATTTGGCAAAATATTGAAAATTTCATATTTTTGCAAAAATTTTTTTTATAACTACACTTTTAATATACTTTTTTTTAACGTAATAGAGTAATTTTATTTTTGAACATAAGAACATTGTGTTTTATTATGGTTTGAATAAATTAACAAGTTCCGGTAGCGCAATAAGATGATATAGGATAAATATTAATTTATATAATATAGGATCTTTTTAATGCTATAGGAAAACAATACCGGTACCCAAAAAAAGAAAGTTAGGCCTATGACATATGGCAGACTTGGAAAAGTTAACCAAAATATTTAACTGATTAAAGTTAAAGTTAATGCCAGAAAAAAATAACTGATTAAAGTTAAAGTAAATGTCTGAAAAAATTAACTGATTAAAGTTAAAAAAAATAACTGATTTAAGTTAAAATACTGCACGACATAAGGTTTATTAATACGCACACGCGATGTTTCATTTGATTGATCTCATTTTGTGATTCAAGTAAAGCTAATTCAAATACTTTTTGTGAAATAATAATTTACAAGTATACGGTTCAATTCTTTGATTTATTCTTTACACTTTCTTATAATAATATTTCATTTTTGTGCAAAGGATACATCCCTAAATTTAAATTACTATTCAAACTATTGGGCAGAGCATCAATGACAAACTGCAGTATCGGTACCTAGAGAATTCTCGGAAGGCAAAATTCTTGGAAGCCGGTACCGCGTCTAGAATTACAATATGTGTATAAACACGTATGTCCTGCCTCCTATGTCCTACCCCCTTTCTACCAGACAGTGACCTATTTATCCAGCGATCCCTTTCACAGCACAAGATTTTATTTCTAGTGTTGAAAAAATCTTCAAATTAAAGAAGTTGACTTCGAATTATCCATAATTTTTTTACATTGATATGATATAAAGTTCAAGGGACCGAACCGAAACTTCGAATTAAAGACATTCGAATTATCTAAATTCTACTGTACTAACTTGTAGAAATAGTAACTAAATTTATCAGTTGTTTTTAAGGCAAGCCTTAACCGTGTGGATAACGTGGGATCTTCCTGATCAGAAGATCCCGGGTTCGAATCTCGGCTAGAGACCAGGTAGCTTTTCATATCTGTGACTTGAGGGTAGGAGGGCAGAAGTAAAGCAAACACTGGTTGGCTCGCTTCCAAGCTGACGGGATATGACTGGTTACCTGGTCTCCGGCTTGGGATGTTTCGCAAAAAAATTTTTTACTACAGTATTTATATATATATATATATATGTTATTAAAAAAAATAATAGACAGTGTTTATCGATTGCAACCCTCTATATTATAAATACTAGTGAATAAATATTTACAAATAAATTATTATAACATTAAACTGCAAAGTTTTTGCTTGTTCCTCGCAATAAAGGTATTTGAGGGTTATAAGATTTTGCATCTTAAGTGACGAAATGTTAATTGAACTTGTCCATTAGTACTGTTCTATAGAATGTAGCTGAAGGTACTTTGAAGAATGATTTGCTGGTGAAGTTAGGCATGGATTATCTGGACAGCGATTGGTTCTTATAAATCCGTCTAAGATTTGACAATCAATACTATTTAAGTTGACCATCGGCAGTTTTTGGCAAACTAACGTTTCACCGATTGGCCCTTTAGAAGTACTAGGCCCCATTGTCTTGCCATCCAGGTTCACAAATATGTAGCGGAATGGCAACTCATACTGCATGGAAAAACTTATACAGGAAGAATGGCAAAACTATACTGGAACTTAAATATTTAAGCTTTTTAAATATAGAGCAAGTCGAAAAGTACCATGCCCGTTGTTACTGTTACCACCCATCATGCCATAGGCCTAACTATCTTTTTTAGGTACTGTTTTTCTCCAGCATTGGGGTCATTGCACGACCAGAAGTTGTTAATTTATTCAAACCATAATAAAATACAATGTTCTTATGTTCAAAAATAAAATTACTCTAACTATATACTTGTAAATTATTATTTCACAAAAAGTATTTGAATTAGCTTTACTTGAATCACAAAATGAGATCAATCAAATGAAACGTCAAGCGTGCGTATTAATAAACCTTATGTCGTGCCGTATTTTAACTTTAATCAGTTAATTTTTTCAGACATTTACTTTAACTTTAATCAGTTATTTTTTTCTGGCATTAACTTTAACTTTAATCAGTTAAATATTTTGGTTAATTTTCCCAAGTCTGCCATAATGTCATAGGCCTAACTATCTTTTTTTGGGTATTGTTTTCCTACAGCATTAGGGTCATGGCTCGACCGGAACTTGTTAATTTATTCAAACCATTATAAAACACAATGTTCTTATGTTCAAAAATAAAATTACTCTATTACGTTAAAAAGAAGTATAATAAAGTTACAAAAAAAATTCACATAAATATGAAATATTCAATATTTTGGCAAATTTTAGGCCCTATTCGCGACCGGAAGATATCAACTGATCTAAACCAAATTAAAACACAATGTTTTTAGGTTCTATTTGGAGACGTTACAAACCATTACATCACGAAAACATATAATCAAAAAATTTTAAAATAATCCTAAAAATTTAGTTTTTTTCATATTTTGTCAAACTTTAGGTCCTATATGTCAACCGGAAGATGTAAACCGATTTTGATAATGTTTTTAATATTTTTTTGTCTATATAATTCGCAACTTTTCCGCGCTATTACAACTTCGAAATAAGAAAATGAGTTTTTTCGGCCCACAATAATGAATAAGAGCATCAAGGGGTTATTAGAATTTAAATTGATTGCGTGGATATAAATGTTGTGCCGATGCACCTATGGTTAGCATTCATATATTACTACATTAGGCCTACCAAGTTCGAATACTGGTTTGAACGAAACTGTCTTTGGGATTATAGGGTGTACACTACATAGCAGGAGTGCCCATCCCCCCCAAAGCATGTGGCGCAAATCCCCCCCAAAACCTGCCTGTGGGTTCCCTCTCCCAAATAAAGTAGACATTTTATGCCATTTTAGCAACAAAAAAAAAAAAAATTACGCATAATTATTGTTTTTTTTTTTTTTAAAGAGTTATTTTATTCTCTGAAAACTACCCATTAGGTAACTTAAATTTTACAGTTAAATCCAACAACTTATTAAAGTTTTTCATAAAAATATGTTTATGGAAAAAAGGAGGCTCTACGTAATTTATAAAATAATACAAATACACAAATTCGGTAAGATTTATTAACAAAAACAACACATTACTACTTTTGAAAGTAGCAGAAGACCTCATAATATTAAATAAGTTCTTTAACCTCTAATGCTTGGTGAAAAAGAAATCCCTATTATCGGTGGTAATAGTATGTAATGTAACATGTTAAAGTATTAAATGAAGAAAGTGATTTCCATCCAAAAAGAAACAAATAATACATAAGTCAATAAAACTGTTTTGTATTAAAAATTAGTTAAAAAAAGTTAATAGTAATACTACTTTCAATGGATTTGTTTATGATTTGAACAGAAGTTTTTTTTCTTTGATTAGACGACAAGACAAACTTGTGCACTCATTTCCGCTCATTTAAAAATTATGAATTTGTTATCGTTTTAAAGCTAACTAAACGTAGTTTATAACGATGTAAGTTTGATATTGAAGTTATTAAATAGTCAACCTTTAACCCTATTTGAATTTAGACGAATATTTCTAATAATATGCAAATTATTTCTAATAATAATAGTAGAATAGAATAATAATAGAGTAGCATCCCTTATCTACTGAACTTACACCGTTTTATACCATGGTTTTGGGACTGTTGTGAGGGGGAGGGCAGTTGTTTGCAGAATGACCTTGGCAGGCTCTCAATGCTGTAAATGTCTATAATATGTTTATACTTTGTTTACACCACACACGGCACCCTCTATCGGCTCGTCTCTACACTGCACTACAAGCAGTAGTAGTCGGATTGCCAGGCTGTCAATAATACGGCACTTTCACTCGAATAATTGGAGATTTTTAACACATAGAAACAACAGATTATCTCCTAATTTCTTGAGGGGAATCGTCAAATTTTCATATTTTGTATTGATTTTAATCAGGAACATATGAAAATCCCCCCCAAACTTTGAAAAACACCCCAAAAATGTATTCCCCCCCAAAAATTCTGATGGCGCAACTTGCGCCATCAAACCATGCTGTGGGCACCCCTGCTACATAGGGTGAGGGTATAGGGTGAGAACTCATATATAGATTAAGTTTGTCGTTATAGGGTGTATGTGTGGTGAGAGCCCACATACGCAACTGTCTTTGGGATTATAGGGTGTACACTACATAGGGTGAGGGTATAGGGTGAGAACTCATATATAGATTAAGTTTGTCGTTATAGGGTGTATGTTTGGTGAGAGCCCACATACGCAACTGTCTTTGGGATTATAAGGTGTATGTGCGGTGAGAACTCACGTACAAATTCAGCTCGTGGTTATAAGGGTATGTGTGGTGAGAACTCATATACAAATTCAGCTTGTGGTTATATGGGTATGTGTGGTGAAAACCCACATACAAATTCAGTTCTCGCAAGAAACAAAGAGGATTAGGCCGCACTGAGCCATCTCCTCCTCCTCCATTCTTCACCCCTGCAAATAATACCCAGCCATTGGCTGGAGTATCCGAGGCAAAACAAAATATTTCGTAGGTGCCAAAGAATTCTCCCAATAAGGAAAAAGGCATCACAAGTGATAGTAGAAATAATGTGTTTATTTTTAATGTTTATGTTTTGTGATTTTGAGAATTTTTTTGGTACCTTTTAACCAATGAGGTTCTACCTACTATATTTAAGGTTTATAAGCATTGTGGTTCTGTAGATTTTTTAATTATTTGATTCGACTATAATATATGAATATATAGAAGAAATAATGTGTTTTAATTTTAGAGTTTTTTTCATGATTTTTAGTGTACATAAATACATAAAACCCTTACCATCATCTAAAATGTACTTACAATATAACGAATTTGGAGTTTTTAAGGTGTTTTGGTTTAGAACGCCAACTTCGAACACATAAATTAACTCCTATGTTATGATAGATCTTTTTAATAAATATTTAGATTTAATCATAACCTCACCAAAGCTAAAATGGTAAATAATACATCATCTAAATTAATTATTAAGCTTAGCCTACACCTAAACACAAACAACCCAAAAATTGGAAATATAAATTGTTTTGAAAATATGAAATTATCTGGTAGTTGAAATCAGCTGTCTGTTGTGGTAAGAAATATAATACATGGAAGTTTACAGTTATTAGAGTAAACAGCTGATTACTGTACAAACAATGCAGATCTTCATTTATGCATTTTAATTGATAAATAATACCATCTTTAGTAGCAAAAAAATGTATTCATCTAATGTAGTATATTTAAATTACATTTTTATATTGTTTTAAATAACTCTATTTAAATTATCGGAAAACTAAGACACAAGTGCACATCTACATACAATTTCCTACACAATTTCATAGTAATTGGTTCAATGGTTTACCTGTAGTATGGCTCTAAAGAAACACACAGACATTGCCTTTTATTTGTATAAGTTATGTTACATTAACAAATTTATCATACAAAATTCTCTTATGTAATTTCTCCCAAAATACCTGTCCACAACGGTGGAGTCCTCCAATGTTGGTTATCATGATTGAAACAATTCATTTTTTCTGATAAACATTCACTCTCCAACTTGGCTTTTCGCCGAAGTTTACGTTCCTTGCGTTTCAGGCGCTCTTCTTTAAGTTTACGCCTTGCCTCTCGTGCCAACTCCTTCTCATCTTTATGTGGCCTATTTTTATTAAATTTATGTTTATTATTTCACAACATTATACATTTTTTTTTGCTATTCAAGCAAAGTACTTAATAATTCATGAAATAAAAGAGACTGTAAAAGTAATTTTAACACAGCTTAGTTTTTCTAATTTAAGAATAAAACTTACTAAAGAAGAAGTCTGTAAAGCATCATCAAAAGCAATCACTTTAGTAAAAATAATTACTAAAAAGACACAAATATTATATTACTTTAAAATACGTCTAATCTTTATCAAAACATTAAAACAAAAGGTTGTTTAGTAAATTAATAACACAGTGCCATGGAATTGATCTACAATCGGTAAGATTCTGATCGGATTCAGTAATTTCAAGTTTTATATTTGAAAAAAAATTTAGTGAATACATTTAAGTAGTACAATCTAATCAAAATATAGTTTACAAATAACAACAAATTTATACTAAAAAAGTAAATTAAACAGTAACAAATATTAAAGGTATGTACATATACTGTATAGTTGTACATATGCGGGTGACATACATATATAGCGTTAGATACTTTTTGTTACATTAAGTGCAATAATTATTTAAATAAAATCATGTGACAAAGTCCAACAGACTCCTTGTATACAGTATCTTGAGGAAATAATTAAAAGCGTTTTCAAGAAAATAGTTACATAGGCTATACAATTTTCAAAATACTGGCAGAAATTTTTTTTATTTTTTATTTTCACTAAGTCCAACGGCCTCCTAGGGTAAAAAATACTATTGCATACGAAATCTTAAGGAAATCCTTAGAGCAATTTCTGAGAAAATATTTACAAATACAGTGGAAACTCGTAATTTGTCACTCCATAAATCGTCATGTTCTGTAATTCGTCACCCTCCCTCCTTAAACAATACAGTGCGAATTAATAAACATCCGGCTCGTGATGTAGGCTACAAATAAAACCTTGCTTCTCTTTCCTTTGATGTAATGACTTCTAAGATTGTTACTGAATATCGCTTCAGTATCAATTCTTAGAAATACGGTACCCTACATCCGTTACTGTAAATGATCCCTTTTCCTTTATCTGTAGTGTCGATGGTTCATCCCTAGATGCTGACACAACCTTCATCCTTTATATGTTACACAAACAGTTCTGAACATTTGCTGTAAGTGTACAGTTTGTATACAGTATGCTTCCGCAAAGTTCCTTACGTTTCTATAGTGGGATCAGTTTAGTGATTTTGTTTTGTACTGTGTTTGTTGATTTTGTGTTTGTAGTGATTTTGTTTGTTTTCTTCCAATTCCAATGGCTACAAAAAGAGCAAAATTTGAAATTTTACGTCGTAGAACAGGAGGAAGTGCCAGCAAACTAGCCGAAATCTATAAAATCGCAAGAACATCGAATAACGATACAAAAAGAAGAATAGAGTCAAGATCGAAGATTTTGTGGCGAAAATGGAAGTTTCGGATGGATATGTTAGTAAACAGATTAGATTGACTCCACTGACCAACTCGCAGTTAGTTTTGTATCTCTAGTTCGTACAACAACGAAATTTAGGCTTACTATGAATGGGCCATTTTAATTCAAAAAGCTCTTGAAATGAACACTAAAGTTAATGGAAATCCAGAATTCAAGGCCAGTGTAGGATGATTAGGAAAATTTAAGCAGTGACACAGGATCCGGCAGCTTTCCATAGAAGAAATCATGAGTGCTGATAGTGATTGTGTTAAAGGTTACTGTGAAAAATTAATTTGCAAAATTTCAAATTTAGGATCAACTAGAGAACAAGTTTATAAACTGAGACGAAACTGGACTCTATTAAAATGCTCTATTGACAAAAACTTCAGCTTTTGGTTCAGAAACCTTGGTTCCGGGGTATAAAATGAGGAAAGAAAGACTGACAATTATGGTTTTTTCCAATGCTAGTGGAAATCATAGATGTACGTTAGCCGTTGTTGGGAAAGTTATAAAACCGAGAGCTCTGAAAATGTTAATAGAAATTGGTTGCCTATAAATTACTACGCACAAAATCGTGAATGGATGAACCAAGCAATTTTTACTGCATGATTTAAAAATGTTTTAGTTCCTCAAGTGAAATAATATCTTAAATCTAAAAAATTGCCTGAAAAGGCACTTTTAATAATGGACACTGCACTAGCCCATACATTAAATGAACTAAAATTTGATGAAAATATAAAATGCGTATTTCTTCCTGCGAATACAACTTCCCTGATTCAGCCAATGGATCAGGGGGTAATTGACACAGACTTGGGATAGTTAACCAAAAAAATTAACTGATTAAAGTTAAAAGTTAAATTGACAAAAACCGTGCCTATACTGACTTTGAAACCAATTTGATACCATTGAATACATGCAAAAAAGGCAAAATTATGGATGCTATCAAGGAGTATGAAATATACAAAACCTTTAAAAACAATGAAAACCAAGTCATGAACGACCATCTGCAATTCTCCTCGAACACTTTGTACGACACGGCTATCAGCGTACAAGTTAACGGGCTTACTAACAAATGTCACCGCAAGGTTACTTAACCTTGTAACGACAGTTGTCCTTGGACCACCATACGGGATGCATCCCACGCGTAGAAAGTTTTTTAATATATACTCAATGTTTGTGTTTGTGTGTTTTTTGTGTAATGATTGACGACCTCGCAAGAGTGACAAGTACTGTATCTGATGATAGAGTATAAATCTCCGAAACGCGTCATATAAAAGAGAGAAGAACGTCATGTGACAGAAATAAAGTAGGTAATTAAGCTTAATTAAAAGTTAAAATACGGCACGACATAAGGTTTCCCGTCAAAATAACACTCAAAAATATTTTATTTAAAACATAGGTAACATTGCAAATCAGTCTGATATATAATAATAAATTCGCAGTTAGAGTAACATGACATAACATTCATTCAAATTAAACATATAATGAAAGCAAGAATTACTCAGCCAAAGTCACAAACACAGTCAAATTACTAATTAAAATACTTATTAAATTTTAGGAGCAACTGCATTTCAAAAATTTTTTCTGACAATTACTATAACAGGGCAACAAACCAACTTGTAACAAATGAAAAAACTATCCAACTGTCATCGTGCGTAGGCATCATACCCAAGGGCTAGTTGAATGACACTAGCGCTACCTGTAGCACACACACAGCTCTACTGTAGTAGAGCATTGATTATCAGAACGTCAGTTATACGAAACGTCAATCATCCAAACGCGGAACTGTACTGTAATAGTGTATAACTTAAAAACTCTGGTAAAAAGGGGTTTTCCCTGCGAGCATGATAGTTACCACACGAGGCGCAGCTGAGTGCGGGATTTTCATGCAAGCACGGAAGAACTTACCGGGCAAGTTACGTACGATATTTTTCATTTTACAGATTATACAACACCGAAAAAGTAACATACTTTTAATCAAAACATCTTTATATATATATATATATATATATATATATAAAAACTATTCAAACTTGTTTGATTATTCTGTTATATTTCTATTGACAAAATCAATCAGCTGTTTACATATAACTGATACGTGTATTCTTATTTAAAAAATCAGCTAGTGCACGGTAAATTTACGGTGTAGTGCACGGAAAATAAGAACTTACGTACCTATGAACAGGTATAGAAAACAGCTGTTTTCGGTGTAGTATAATGAAAATAAATAAAGTACAGCACAGTACTGCACATAATTCCGAATTTAAAGTTTTTGACTTGCTTAGTAAGCTAAGTTGTAGATTTCAGGGAGTTTGTGCGCTCAACGGAACAGTGGCCGCTTTTGAGTCCAGCCGTGTACCTGGCTGTCTGCTGTAACCCCCGCCACCAGTCACTAGCGAGTACCCTGAATGATTTGAATTATCCGAACAAATTGATTATCTTAACCCCCCTCGGTCCCAATTAGTTCGGATAATCGACGCTCTACTGTAGTTCTATCTTTAAACACCCCACCCCTTCCGGCCGTGCAATAACCCAAACTAAGGAATGTTGAATGTTGACACGCCAGCCCCACCCACCTGGCCGGCATTTCCATAAACTGAATATTTTTTTTGTCGATTGAAGACATGGTGACAAATCTTTCCGGGCATCCGCCAAATTAACTGAAGTTAGTTTTAATCGTTAACCAATATTTTAACGATTAAGAGTTAAAAGTTAATCACTTTTAAAACTAACGATTAAGTTAAAAAGTTACCCATATTTTTAATAATTAATTTTAATCGTTAATCCCAAGTCTGGTAAATGAAAAGTTTGAAACATCGCAACCGGAAAGTATTTCTAGTGATTCCGTTTCTAATATAGAAGACTGGAAAGGTTACACAATTAAAGATGCAATTTTCAACATTTCCGATGCGTGGCATAACATTCTAAACAAAACATTGTTGCACAGTTGGAATAAACTTTGATCATTAGATAAAGCTAACGAAGCTGACAACGTTGAAAATGAACAATTGTTATGTGAAGTAGCTCAAGTATGGAAAAACATTCGTACTTTTCCAACAGAAGAATCTGAATTACACGACTGGTTAAATGTTGATAATTCTGATTTTTGATACGAGATTTTGAACTACGACGAGATAGTTGAACGAGTAATCAACAAGGACACCAACGACAACCAAGAAGATGATGAAGATGACACTTCTCACTGTCAAAGTGTTCATAGCAAAGAAGTAGAATGCATGTTAAACAAAGTGCTTTCAATGGTATGAACAGCACTAGAGGCAGACATTTCGAAACTAATAGCAATGCAGCAAGTGTGTAATTTAGCAACTACGAAAAGACGTGAAAAGTTAGTTCAAATAAAGTTAGACAGTTTTTCAACAAGTATTTCTGTAAGCTGCAATAAATGCATGTAAATGCAATAAATGGAGTAAAAAGGTATGTACTGCATTTCTTTTTTCTATTTTCCAAACCTATTGTATAATTCATCTATTTCTATAATTCATCACCCCTCCGGTCCCAGGCATGACAAATTACCGAGTTTCCACTATATAAAATTTTTAGTTACTTAAGAATATAAAAAAGATTGAAAATGGTACTTCAATTCAATTTTACCACATTTTATAAAAATATAATAATACTGAAATCTTAATGATATTAAATCCTCCTAAAACTTAATTGGTTATGCTTGTGGTAAAACAAATTGTTTAACAAAATGTATCTGTTTTATATCATTTTCACTTAAATACAAATTGTAACACTTACAAATTTGGTTCACAATAACATGTATCAGGAAGGAATGTATGAGGCTGCTTTCTGTTGATGTTTTGACTTAACACTGGTTCTAGAATAGTCACATCTATCCGTCCTGGTCCAAGATTCTGCATAAACATAGATATTATTTTATTATAAACTGAAAAACTTTCCCTCACTAATTTACTATTCTGATCAATCCTATTAAACACAAATTAGCATTTTTTATTTCAGTCAACTGGACAAGTTATATTGCTGTAAAATTTTTTTTAAGGAGAATAGATACTGATATACACAATTCTGTGTTATAAAAGCTCAAAATTTAACAGTATGGAACATTTAACATTATTTAGAACTTATTTTATCCTTACTTTGGTTTAAATTGGATTTTCAATCATTAACTTCCATGCCGCTTCCATGTTTTCAATGTTTTACTTTTACCGGTTGCTAACCACTCTGGCCATATTTATTTATTTATAAAAACAACATATTATATGTTAGTAATTCTACTTTTCATATAGGATAAGAAACAAGTATTCTAATTGGTATATCATAGAATCAATTTTTACTCAAAAGGAAAATGTTTAAAGAAATCAAAAAGTTACCCCTCCATCAGGCGCAACTAACCTGTTAGATTGATTACACATTTTTTTACTAATTTTAATAAACATTGGTTGTAAAAGTACTAGAAATGATAGAAACTTTCAGCCTTTTCAAATATTTTACCAGCACAAAAGTTAAAACATTATTGTAAATAATAAACAAGAATAATATTGAAAAAATGTTTTCAGGGTTTTTACATTTTCCTTTTGATTATAATTATAATAAACGGTACCAGGAATTGGCACATTACTTTCTCACAAACACATTTAAATTACTAAACAGATTCACTGTGACTTGTAGGGTGGGGTAGGAGAGTTTTTTTTAATAAAAAGTTGGAGATTAACTAATAAATATTATTATTATTATCTAGAGAGAAAACTATTCGATCGATTTAAAAAAAATTTGCACAAAACACGTCAATTGGTCTTTATAGATGCACGTAAAAAGGTTTTGAAAAATTTTGAAAAACAACCCGCTTTATGGCCAAAAAACCCCCAAAAATCAGTTATTATTATTATTATTAGCTAAACGAGAATTTTTAGAAAGATGCGGGTTTTTGTATATGGTAGGGCACATTAAAGGCTACAAATAAGCCAAATTTTATCAAAATCTTTAGAGCCGTTTTTTTATAAAAAAAATAATAACTGATTTTTTGGGGGTTTTTTGGCCAAAAAGGGGGTTGTTTTTCAAAATTTTTCAAAAAAGTTTTTTTGCATCTATGCAGGCCTACTGGACATGTCTGGTGCAAATTTGGTTGAAATCGATCGAATAGTTTTCTCCATTTCGCCAAAAAACCCCCAAAAATCAGTTATTATTATTATTATTAGCTAAACGAGAATTTTTAGAAAGATGCGGTGTTTTTGCATATGGTAGGGTACATTAAAGGCTACAATTAAGCCAAATTTTATCAAAATCGTTAGAGCGGTTTTTCTATAAAAAAATAATAACTGTTTTTTTTGGAGGTTTTTTGAGAAAATGGGGGTTGTTTTTTAAAATTTTTCAAACAATTTTTTGTGCATCTATACAAGCCTACTTGACATGTCCGGTGCAAATTTGTTTGAAATCGATCGAATAGTTTTCGCTCTATCTTTGTATACATACATACATACAGACATACAGACAGACATTTTGTAAAAACCACTTTTTTGAACTCAGGGGGTCCCAAAACGGATATATCCACAAAAATCTCAACATCGATTTTTTTTGTGATCACTATACTTTCTCTATAGGCTACTATAGTATAGTGAGAAAGTAAAAATTGATCTAATGTATAATCAAGCTTACTAATGTTTTACAAATCAAAGTTGTTTTTATAACTAAACAATAAAGAACTTAAACATATTATTGTTATAAGCACATGAAATAAAAAATATTATTACTAAAAATGAAATGAAAATATTAAAAAACAAACAAAAATTGTGGGTATACAAAAGCAACTGTAATAGTGCCAATACTACTGAACCAGTTGTCACAAGTTACATTTCTTCCTGTACTAAATATTGGTTTAGTATGAGTTGCAACATCTTTAATGTTAATGTTGTGCTAAAGTTATCAAGCTTCTCTCCTGCATATATTTCCAAGTTGTAGGTGAAGAACATTTTAGCATGAAGAGCATGTATTTTAATCCCATATTTGTTTGGTTTTTTAATTATAGTTAATATAACTTGCAAAATTAAAATTAAAATTCTCTTCGCAAAAACTAACCCGATCAGGCACAACTAATTTCACAGATTACCGTATGTACTCACTGTTGAACTTTACAGAGCGAAAACTGAAACATGCCAACTCTATAGAAGCTGGTAAAGGGGGAAGTTACTGTGAACCCTTACACATTCCATTTACTATAGGAAAAACTATAGCTTCTAAAAACAAAAAGGTTGTCGCATAATCTCATAGAGTGAATAATGGTCTGTATTTAACTATATATATAAGCGGTTTCGTCCTGACTGCCAGACTGACATAGAATCAATATAGAGACAAATCTAGTTAAGATAGAAATAGAAAAATTAAAAGTACATTCTTATGAGGTTATGGACACACATTAAGAAAGGATTATTTATTTTTATTTTTAAGCGTAAAAATTGTGAAAATACGGAGGTTTACTTCCAGCCCTATAATGGATAAAACAGCTGATTCGGGTCAAAAGCTTAGAAACACAATGTTTGTTGAATGCATTTACATTTATTACCATAGCAACCAACTTAGCAAATTTATATACAGTTTATTATTCTTCACAATCAACAGCTTTTTATGTCAGGTTAAAAAATAAAAGCAAACACAAACAAAAATCTACAGAAAAGGCTTACTGTATTATAATTCAAACATCTATTGTTAAGGGTTCAAAATTGGGGTTTGTCCGCCTCCTTTTGAGCACATTAGAAATTTTGAAATTCCAGAGGAGCTAGTAAACTAATACTGTTTTGTAATGTATGTGATTCCCAGAATAAAATAACTTTGTCCTACATACTCTCATGCACTTTTTGTTGGACTCCACCTCTGGATAAAAAAGTAACATTTCCCGTACGTGGTCATAGTTTTTTAACGGCAGACTATATTCAGCTGTGAATAAAAGTTGCTTTGAAAAAAGCAAACAGTTATTTATAAGAAAGATTACGTTGAAATTTACAAAAACTGTATGGTGAAGATTCTTAGGCAAGATTAAGAAGAAAGGCTGCTTCATGTGCTTGCTAGGAGTTTCTCACTTAAAACAAAATTATTATAAGGAAAGAAAACAAAAACATCAGAAACTTACTTTGAAAGTCTGAGGATTACAATTTTGAGTTTGAAATAGAAGCAGAGGTTTGTTTGGTCAACACTGTGAAAAAAGGATGGACAGTAGAAAATTGTGCTAAGGTAAAGCCGGTTACCAGCTAAGGTAAATTGTGCTAAGGTTAAGAAAATAACACTTCTTAACATCATCTCTGAGGCTAAGAAAACTGTTGTATGAAAACTGTTGTATGAAAACTGTTAGTAAATACATTTTTTTGAAGCTTGGAAAAGTGATACAAATTTACAGTGGTAGTTATCATCCCACATCTCACTAAACATCCTACAGATTCAATCCTGGATGACCAAGAAAAAGAATGTTATTAGACGATGATGATCATGTCTGAGACAAAATAATCAATAAAACAAGGATTTTTGTAATCTGCTTTTTTTCTTGGACATTCAAGACATGTTTATAAGTCTGTTATACCTTACATTCAAATTTTTTTCTATGTACCTGTGAATATGCTTACTTGGGAAATTGTATAAATAAATAATAAGCTAACGCTGAACATAGTCTAAATAGTTTATAGCCTGATATTCTCCAACTATGTTGCCCTTATCAGAAATAAGCTTTAAATCAGGTTTTTTCATTCAAAAAGAATCAAGTCTCAACAATACTCAATCAAATAAGATGTTGTCACACCCAGACCATTCAAACAAGATTTTGTCCAATATTTAAACTAAATTATTTAATAACTGAGATGTTTTTGAGTTACAGGATAGTAACAAATTGTGTCTTGAGCCCTGTAAAAATAATAAAAATAAATAAATAATTTATACGTTAAAGGATATTTAAGAAATCAGATTTTTGCTTGTTTAAAATTTTGTATATGTAACAAAGTGTTTTTTACACCACCTCCTCTTTAATACATTTTAGAAAATAATACAAATAGTAAAACTTTAAGGATAAGTATGCATTTTATATCAATATACCGGTATACAAAGTATATAAGTAAAACAGAAAACAATTTTATAAAAATTGGTAACTACTTACAGATAACCTGGAAGTGCTCTGTGTAGTAGTAGGACTTGTATTTGATTCTGATGTTACATTTTCATCTTCTGGAAGTTGATTAAGGACTGTTGTGGTTGGATGCTGGTAGTCATGATGATGCCTGTGTTTATTTGTAGTACTTGAATTGCTGATTTCATCCAATCTTTGCTGCTTGTATTTTCGATGAGATTGCCGCCTCTCATTTTCCATTTCTTTTTCAACCTCAAACTTTCTTGAATTTTCTCTCGACACATTCCTAAAGTTATCATCCAACTTATGTTTTTGCTTCTTTTTGTGTTTCATGATTACTTTTTCAGTAGTTGTTTCCATGGGTGTCTCAGTCTCTTCTCCTGCACTGTAACCATTTTCTTCGTCTTGATCTCTATCATTTCCATCTAATCCTTCATTTAATTCATCATCTATTTCTTCTGTGCTACGATCAAAAGGGATCTGAGGACGCTTTTCCTTTAAATGACGCCTTATCTCCTGCAAAAAAATATAACTTAATGTTAATTATTTTATGGAATTTAATTAAACCTGTAATAAAATTTACTTCATATTATTCAAATATAATATATCCTATAATAGAGACTAAATTATGAATATATATTACTTGCAGTATAAATGGATTTAAATTTAATTAAGGATATGCAACATACTTTCAGTTTATCCAAGTGTAGCTTCAGTCGTTTTATTTCTTGATCAATACGATCTTGGGTAGCTCTCCAAGCACGTGGGTCATTGTATAACATATCACTACAGCTAACTTCACCAGATCGAGCCACTGTGCAGTTCCAATCTGAATTCATTGCTTTGTCAGTTTCATTTCCAGATAGCTAAACAAATAGTTTGATGAATTAAGACTTTCTCCATTTAATAATTTATGATATCATTTCCTGACTTAATAAATACTAGCTGTTTTCAATTTCATAGGGTAGGCTACTTGATTTTAAATCATAAATGAAATCAAAGTATTTTAAAATCTTAGAAGTTGTACAGTAGTTTCCTTGAATTAATACTAAAACTGAACTGTTTCTTCAGCAGGTTTTATTTGAAATTACAGTAGAGTCCAGCTAAACAGGACTAATCGGACAGTTAATCCGGACAGGATTAAACAAAAATTTACTAATTATTTTAGTGAAATGTCAGTACAAAAATAATTCTATGAGAGTGTTTGATGACCTCAGTTCTCTACGATTAAAAAATGCAGACAAAGAATTTAGCGTGCATATCCTGTTTTTGAGGTATTGATTTACTTTCCTACAACTGTTTTTAAATAGACTTTTTTGTTTTCTTTTGTCAGTTGATCCCTACAACATAAAATTGTACCATATTAATCGTGTGTTTTGTTGTTTCTACGTACCGTTCAGTGAAAGTGTTTGTGTGTGGAAATAGCAACTAAACAGAAGAAAGTGACAAGAAGCAAAAACTCCAAGCTTTGTTTAAAAAATGTTATTTCATTTCATACTCCTGTACAAAATTTATTTCCTTTTTAAAACTCTTCCCTTTTAAAACAATACCAAGACAAAACAGTCCCATACAGTACTCTTCAATATAACTGATCTTTCATCGAATTTTAAATATAATCTTTTGTAATTTGCAGGAAATCATTCATGAACATCTAAATTATAATTCGCAGGTGACGAAAATTTCAAATTATAAATTTGTATTAAAGCTACTTATAAACAAGACGAAAAACATGATTTTCAGTCAAGTCACATGATATCAGTAAAACATCGGGGCGAATTTTGTTACCTATTAACTGTACATTGGAGTTTTCTGCAAATTTAAATGTTGTGCACATGTTGAAACAAAAAACAAGATCGGCATTAGTAAAAACGAAAGTGTATACAAATGATATCTAGTCGCACTCGTAAGGATTACCAATGTAATATCATAGGCCAACCTTTTCTAGGTTGGCTTTGCTAACTGGATCGATGTTTTTACTCGAGTAGTATCAAAGGAGCCCATATGATATTTTCTAGAGGGGGGGGGGGGCTAGACCGGGGTATGGGATTAAGGAGTACCCTCCCCTCCTTCAGCAAAAGGGGTCCAGGGAAATTTTTGACCTCCCTCAGAAAGTATATGTAAAATCAAACAGCATATAACATTGAAAGATATTTTAATGCTAATCTCTTAAAACAATGACAACAATGACTATAATTTATAATAGTATACATATTTTCCTTTCCCTGAGAGCTAGGGGTGCGCCGCAGCCCTCCTCTACCCATGAGTATGTTCATAAGTTAAAACTTCGGAATACAAATACAATAGTATTAAAACTAAAAAATTAAGCTGTAGAAAAAGTTGTATTTATAAAAAAAAAAATTGTTTTTTATAGATTTACCAATCTAAAACTTGTATTTTAGGGCAAATTCAGTTTAATCCGGACTTTCGGTGATCCAGCCAGTGACCAGTCCCATCTAGTCCCGATTAACGGAACTTTACCGTATCGAGCAATACAGACTGAAAAGATTTGTTGCCACAAAGCTACAAAAAATCAAACCTTCAAATGAATGTTTCAAATTTGTAATATTAGGGGCAAATTGTAGTTTTGTTTACATATTATGTACTTTATTAGTGAGTTTTTAAGAGGGAGTAAAAGTTATTTCCTATTCAGTTCATATTTTATCTGAAAAATGTATAATCAATTTTGCAGAGACTAAAAAAACTGTAATAACCTTATAGTACAGCACTAACAGTTATAAAAATTCACAAAAGAGGCGGACAAGTGAAACTTATGGATTGAAAAGAGAAAAAGTAAAGTTTTTACCTACCCCTAAATGAGTTAATTTATCTTCAATAGAATCCATCATTGCAATTACTTGACTATCTAATTTTGAAACATCAGAACGTTTCTGTCTACTTTTCCAGTTACCAATTTGCTCAGCAACTTTTGTAACATTATCAACACTCATCATCCATTCTTTAAACTTTCTTATTGCATCTTGTGTTGCAACGTCAAAATGAAATGGATTGTCTTCTTTTAATTTCTGTGTTTTTTTACTCCAAAATATATCAATGTTATCTAGATCCTCTTTGTACCACTTTTTGATATCATCTTTTTCCATGTTAACCATTGTACCATTTAACAGAAAAATCTGTCTTTTAAATCGAGACCCTCGAAGTTGTTTTTGCCTAGTTTCAAGCATTTCTTTATTTATGTGACCCCTAAAAACAAAAATACAAATGTTTAATAGATGCTATAAAACAAAGAAATATATATATTATTTCTTAATACTTAACAAACTTAATTATTACAGCACGAGGAACTCTTTGTAATAATAACTACCGTACTGCTAAATATGAAGTTCTTAATAATTTATACTTGGTATGTGTGCATAGTGCCTTATGTGTAGTTGTGTCCAAGATTGTTTATTACTCTTCAAGCAACTGTTAAATATAAAATACACCAAAGAACAATATTTTCTTTGTATCTACTGAGGTAAAGAACTAGACAAAAATTGCAAGAAACATAATACAGCATAAATAAGTTATTTAATGAAATCAGTGAATAACATAAAATAACCAACTAGTTATTTATGAACAAAACTGGAACCTAAATTAATAATGATATAAATAGGATTTAGATGCTTTCATTGATATTAATGTTTATTTTGCTATGTGAGAAAATAGTAGGTAAATTGATGTATATTTGTAATCCAGAGAAATTAGACAAAAAAATACAACCTTTAGGAAAATTTCTTAGATATTTTAGATATTTCTTAGATATTCTTAGATAATTACTTAGATGAAGTTAGATATTGGTATGAACCTATACATTCTAATTCCAAACAAAATTTCAAAATTCCCAAACGAACCAAGTGTTACTAAAAATTTGACTCAGGGTCAAAAGTCACAAAAAACGTTGTTGTTAACCTTCCATCAGGTACAATTAATCTGACACCAACCAGTACATAGAAACCATGAGTAACAAATTATCCAAAGGGGGGGGGGTCATAAAACCAACAGATGTTATTGAAATAAGAACTTTTATGGGTTGCTGTATCTAGCAGAAGCATACAGACGAAATTGGTAAAGTCTGGAGAGACTTTGGAGAACAGACGGCGATCTCATTGAAAAATTCTGATTTGTGTTAAATAACAAACGGTCCAAGACATTAGTTCGTTGTCTTCGTTTTGACCAAAAAAATGTGATCAATTTGATACAGGTCATGAAATTTTTGATAAATTTGTGCAAAATGGGGAGATTTTAACAATTGACAAAGTGCTTGCAAGTTTTCAAGGAAAACGCCCTTTCCAGCCGTGCATACCACCAATACCAAACAAATGTATGGTAAAATGTTGTTCCCTTGTTGACACAAAAATGTATTATACATATAATATAGAAATTTATGCTAGGAAGCAACCAGAAGGGCTTTTCTTTTTCAGGAACAAGCCAAGTGAAGTAGTGAGAAGGATGGCTGAGCCCTTATTTTAATAAGGGACACAACATACCAGCTGATAATTGGATCACTGATATGAATATTTTGTCGATTAATTATGTTTCAAAAATTGTCTATATTGGATCTGTCAGAAAAATAAAACACACATGTCAACTGAATTTGAAGCTTCTAAAGGAAGAACACAATTTACTAGTTGGTTTGTCTTTAAGGATGGAAAGACTTTGGTGTTTTATGTTCCTAATCCAAAAAAGAACATGATCCTTGCGTCAATACCTCATAATGATAACCCAATTTTCCTGGCTCTGAAGAATAAAAGAAACCTGATGATATAACAATCTATAATTCAACAAAAGGTTTTAATTCTGTATACAAAATATGTGTCATACTCAATGTCATACTGAAATGATTAGCTCACAAACTTACAATAGGAGAGCTAAACTGAAATTTTTTTTTAAATCAGGAACTAGAAAAATGTCTCCCTCAGCCTCTTTAAAAAAAACAAAAACAATATTAACATGTCCCAGCAAAACTGGTTTGAGAAGACTGACAAATCATGAATTCAAGAAATGCAAGATTCCTATCTGCTTGTACCATGCAAGTATTGTGTGCAATTTGTGCTTTAATGGAAAAGGTATAGTCCGGGCTCTTTGAAGATGACTAAATATATTAATACTGGGGTTGTTTTTAAAGTATCGTCTAACTTTAATTTTTTAATTTACAATTTTCTGACTTTATTCATGGTATTTGAAAACAGGTCATAATTTGTTCCTGTTACAAATACAAGAATTTTTTACAAAATATTTTGTATTTTTTCTTCTTTTGTTACTCTTAATTATCAACACTTGACAGTTATATAAAGGAACTTAATTGAGTTTTTATTATGTTTTTGGGACATGTGCCCTTAAAGTACATTGCACATGATCTCAGCGGTCAACATATTGCGCCAGAAGGAAGGTTAACATTTTATTAAAGGTCACTTTCACAGAAAAAAATATGTGCAGCTCACTGCACATTTAATAGTGAATATTTCTCCATGAAATTTCCTGCAAAAAACCAAATAATTTCCATTTGTGGGAGTAACCGATTCGGAGATAATAATTAAATCTACAAAGTTATTTATAAAGAACGATATGCATTCCTTAGTGGCATATATTACAATGTAAGCTGTAAACGGCTAGTTTATCTTTTTCAGTTGAAACTTGGCATAGTACTTAATAACATAAAGACCTGATTTGGGGAGTATAACAAATTTAATTCAATGATCTGTTTAAAAATGGTGGCTATTTAAAATTGAATCAAAATACCTCCAAAACGATAAAAGTACATAAAAACATCAAAAGACTGTTTTATAGTTCATTTCATTTGTAATCAAATGGTGTAGTTTCCAAAATAATAACTTTAAGGATAACAGTAAGTCATGTCCATTACTTTGATGGGTCCAATAACCATTGAACCCAACAAACTAATTGTAAACAGTTTTACTGTTATCCTTAGTCCGATTATTTTGCACTTTCGTTGCAAATGAAAATAACTACGAGAATAAAACTTACTTCGAAGGTGAATAAAACTTTACCTTTTTGAGTTTTTTTTTATTTACTAATTTTAAATCACCACCATTTTTTAAAACAGATCATTGGATTACATCATCTAAATTAGGTCTTTACCTTATTAAGTACCATGCCAAGTCTCAATCAGTTAAACCATTAGCTTATTCATGAGGTGTGATCAAAACTATGGGGAATAATTTTATTACAATCAAGCTTACATAGAATTTAAATTAATCTCCTTCAAAGAACTGTCCTTGTCTATGCACTTGTCCTAACATTGAATTCATGCCTGGAAGCATTTCTGGAAAGC
This sequence comes from Philaenus spumarius, assembly GCA_018207615.1. Lineage (NCBI taxonomy): Eukaryota > Metazoa > Arthropoda > Insecta > Hemiptera > Aphrophoridae > Philaenus > Philaenus spumarius. Next base: position 589,773 of record JAGFPH010000297.1, on the reverse strand, counting down.
TTCTTTCCGAAGGGCTTTTAACTACTGAGTCGTGGCCATCTCAATGTCAGGAATGGTGTCAAAACATTTTCCTTTTAGCATGTTTTTTTTATTTTCTGGAAGAGCCAGAAGTTGTATGGTGCTAAATGATGCTAGAAGTTGAGTAAGGCAGATGTGGACAGACAGAAACACTTTTTACAAAAACTCGGAGTTTACAGTTGTTCCCCATGGCATGACTTTGATGTTCAACTTTGACTAACTTGCCTTTTTAGAGTGAGAAGAATTTTCAGAGTCATAGCCATAGACTCAACTTTCTTCTCCAATTACAATTTTAGCCATGAACTCCAGATCTGCATGAAAACGATTCTTTAATTCAATGCAAAGTGAGGCACGTTTTTTCTTCTGTTCATCAGTCAAAAGTCTGGGAACAAATTTTACACTCTTTCGTCTCATTTGCAAATTATCGGTTAAAATGCTTCGCATGGACCTGTACGAGATATTAAGTTCTTCGCTATGCTATTGAATAGTCATTTACCTATTTAAACGAACAAGTTTGTACATTTTTTTGCACGTTTTCATCTGTTTTAGAGGTCGAAGGACGTCCCAACAGTTCTTTGTCTTCAACCTACTCATTTCCCCTTTTAAATCACTCATGCCACTCGTAAATAGTATTTAGAGTTACCACACTGTTTTTAACATTTCATAAGTTTCTTTTGAGTTTTTTGCAACTTGAAACAAACTTTATGTTAATGTGTCATTTGATTTCTGTGATGAGGACATGGTAAACATGACCTCACTCTAGTTGCTCTGGAAGCCGACTGTGAAGTCAGAACGTGTTCAAACTTGACTCTGGTTCTCTCAACAGATTATGCTATCAGATATATAAGATCAAATGGATGTAGCGTCAGCAGTTGTTGCTATAAAAATTCATTTGCCGACACACTACTTTTTACAATTTTGTATAGACGGGAAATTTTACCTATTTGCGGATGATACGGCTATTTTATTCGAAGGTAATAGTTGGGAAGAAGTACACGGGAAGGTTTTAAGGGATTTTTCGGTAGTGAAAAAGTGGTTTGATCAAAATTGTTTAACACTTAACATATCTAAAACAAAGTTTCTTCCTATAGTCCTTAGGTCCAATAGTGATTGTCCCTACGAAAGCATTAAGTTGCATTCGTGTGGGAATTACTTAAGTACTGTGCCTGTAGAGACATTGATAGAGTTGACACTTACAAATACTTAGGTGTCCTGTTTGATTAACGTTTAAATTGGTCTGCTCATGTTGACTATTTGAGTCGAAAAATTAGAAAGTTAATTTATGTTTTTAAAAATTTAAATGAAATATTATATTTTTGTGAAATAAGACAGTTGTACTTTGCATATTGTCAATCTTTGCTTTTGGGGGGGATAATAGTTTGGGGATGTGCCTGTAAATCCATTCTGGCCCCTTTAGATGTTGTTCAGAGATCAGTTATGAAAATGGCGCTGCGTAAACCAAAACGACACCCATCTGAAGAGCTGTTTAACCTTTTTAACGTATTTAATATCAGTCAACTTTTTATAAAAACTCTCTTAATTTTTTTGCATAAGAATTCAAATTCCATTTTGTCCTTTTTGAACCATTCACATTTTACACGGCATTCTCAAACAGTGGGTATAAGGACAGATAGGCTTTATAAATCTGTATCCACCACAAATTCGTACTATGTATCACAGATCCTTTTTCGTAATATTCCAAGAAACTTGAGATTATTTAGTAATTATGAAATTAATGTTTATAAAATGCAAATTACTTTATGGTTGCGGGAAGTAGGAAGAGACTATTGTGAGTCCGCAATTTCATCGGAGTACGCATAGTGTTTTGTTTACATGGATATTTTGTGGTGTCACTGAAGTGACGTTGTTGTTCTGATGCTGATCTTATTTATTATTTTTTACACTAAACAAATTTTGTTTTTTCTTTTTTTCTCTCTTTTATTATCATAAATTACATTTTATGTTGTGCACGACTCGTGTCCATGCACATGCCTCGTGCCTATGTGGGCACTATTCCATAGTATTATATTTGTTGTAACTTTGTATTTGTGAAATTTGTTATATGGAAATAAATAAATAAATAAAAAAATAAAAATATCTTTTAAACTCCGATTCTGTTACTGTTCTCCTAGGAATGTTATTCTTTTTTATTGGAAATTTCCAAACCATCATTTATTTAGGTTTCCCAGAAGTTTTAAGAGAGCAATGCCTAATTTCTCTGGACAATAAAATGTGAGCTAAATAAAAAGGTATATTTGATCATAAAAACTATAAAGATCATAAACATATATATATAATATATACCTAATGACCGCAAACAATTATAATTAATTTTATTATTAAACTAAAAACTTTTAAAGGCTTCTCTTTAAGCAATAATTCAAACGCTATAACATAATTCACTTAATCATTCTTTATAACTAATATTTTATTGTTCATAACATAATGATTATCTTTCTCGAAATAATTTATAGTTCTAAATATGTTAGTTTTTATCACTATTGCACTTAAAACTCCATATATAGTCCTATGTATTTACTAACAGTAAATATAGCCTATATTGAACAAGTACATTGTTTAAGTTTGATGTAACATAATTTAGAAGTACGATTCTGAACTATACATTTTACATTTTTTTTATTATAAATTGAATAATTCTGAAATTAAATCACTATGAAAAACTGATTACAGATTGAAGATAATTGCTTAATACTGTGTATTTTTAACTTCAAAGTAATGAAAATTTTAAGTACTAACTTGACATATTGCCGTTGCATTCTTCTCTCATCTGGTTCTTGGCGTGTGTACATAACTCCCGAAGGTGTAAAACAAGCACATTTTTTACCTCTACTCTGAGGGTATGTATTCCCACGGAATTTACATTTGTGCTTACGCCATCTATGATTTTTAATATTACATTGTTTAGAATAAAATAGTTACTCATACTCTTGTACATTTATTACATATTTAATTATAAATATAACTAGTTTTTGTTTTAGTTAATTAATAACTATAAACAAAAGTTAACTAAATTTTAATCATTATAATGAAATATATTGCATACATAAATTTATGAATGATAGATTGGTTGATTAAAGAACTGTGCTAACAATAGAGAGAGAGGGAGTTAAGCAAAAATTAACCAAAACCATAATTTTTTTACAAAAAGCTGATAAACAAAATATTGCTATTAAATGTAAAAGAAATGATTAAACTCTCAGATTTGTAGCTCCAAATTATGAATAGGTTTTTAAAATGTATAATTGTATAACTCTTTGGAAAAAATGTGTTTCATTACAGTTGTAGCTGTTAAAGATAACACCCATAGATAACTAATCATTTGCAATGCATATTAACTACTGTAATTTATTTACTCACAATAAAATTTAAAACAAATTTTTACAATACATGTTTATTATTACTGTTACTACTACCTTATCATTTTTTACCATTTTTAACTCTAATTATCTTGTATTGTTCTGCTATGAAATGATATTAGTTTGTGGTTAGGCTTAATGTCAACTTTAGAGATTTCTTGTATTAAATGGGAACTAATTTTCATTTGACATCACAAATATGTATACTAATATCCTGTTAACAAGAAAGTAAACTTGTTAAAAGAAAAATCTCCTTGAAAGGGGAACTCTCGAACCGGAAGCAATAGATGAACTCATTGGTCTAAGATTATACTGGATCAAAATTATTTCTGTTTTGACAACAAATATTATACTCAAGACACTGGGCTGGCGATGAGCGCACCATTATCGAGCATTATGTCCAAAATATATTTAGATCATTTTGAAAACGAACATATTAGGTCCGAAAACAACAAGTTCCGGAACAGAATATGTTACTATTACAGATACGTCGATGACACACTAATCCTCTTGAATGTTACTAATAGACAGATAAAAATGTTTGTTTGCTAATTATTTGAACTGCATAAACAGCATCATAAAGTTCACACACGAGATCGAAACTCAGAACAGGACAATAAATTACTTAGACCTCACAATATCCAATAGTAACGGTAGACACCAATTTAACATATACAGGAAACCTGCCACAACAACCAACATCATACACAATTCTTCCCACCATCCCAGATCGCACAAAATGGCTGTGTTTAACTTTCTGGTTAAAGGCTATTAGACGTTCCATTGTCCATCTTTGACAAAACTGTTGAGTTGAGATTAACACCATCAAGTTTATTGCTCAAGAGAATGGCTACAACCCGAACATAATTAATAATATAATGAGGAAATACAAAAGGACACCTAGGAATGGCGAATCTAATAAGGAGAAAAAGAAATACGTGTGCATGACTTACAGTGGAGTTTTCCACAATCAAATCAGCAACATTTTTAAACAACATAATTACGTTCTATGTTGCCGCACGAACAATAACATGGGAAACTTGCTACGGAGACCCCCCCCCCCCTAAGAAGAAGGCAATGTATACAATAAGTGTGGTATATACAAAATGAACTGCAACGATTGCCCTAAATCCTACATAGGACAAACAGGTAGGTCATTCTCACAGAGATTCCGGGAACATAAACTCAAAAATGCTGTTAAACAAACATCAACATTTCCTTCCAGAACACCTAGTAGAAACGGGACACTTGTACTCTTCAGTCCAGAAAAACATGCAAATAATAAAAACATGCAGTAAAGGCAGGGAAATGGATTTTCTGGAAGAGTTTGAGACATAGAAGTAAAAATTAATACAAATTTGCATATTACTGAACAAATATTTCAATGAATTCAGCAACAGCAAAAATAAAAAATTAAAATAATAATCCAAGTTACATAATTATTTAATAATTGTATTGTTAATATTCCAAAATAATGAAAACCTTGAAAATAAATGTGTTTAATATTAATAAAGAGCAGCTTAGCAGGAAGGAATATAGAAAATATACAATATTTTTTTAGCACATTGATAACCCACATATTAGATGTTCATATAAATTATACAAAATAGAGTAAATTGTAAAAATAGTTTTAATAATGAATAAGAAAAAAATCTAGTTAATCATTACAGCCTATCATCTCCTTTCAAATATAAGCTTTTTCAACAAACATATATGATGAGTAGTACTTCTTTAATACTCCCGACTTTCATCAGCTATTCTTTTCACAGCCATAATCCTCGTGAAAACATCCAGTAAGCATATTAATTTGTTAACAGAGGAATGAATGGTGCAGAAATGTGTTAGCCATTCGACATTCTTCTGTGAAGTCTAAAAGTAGCCTAAGACAGCCAAAACCTGACTAATTACTATCCCTACCTTCCGAGTTATATTCACTCTTAATATTTATTTTTAGGCAACATTAACACCCTTCAGCAATAATAATAATAAGTTGATTATGTTAATCTTTATTATTAAATATAAAATAAAATATATTCCTACCTGTTGCCATCAGCTAGGCACTGCCACTTTTGCCCCGGTTTACAAGGAGCTCGATACTCAGGTTTACGACACTCTAAAGCTAATCTTTCCATTTTTGTACCTCCAACTACCACAGGCAGCAGTTGATTGTCTAGTTGCATATCTGTTGAAGCATCTACTGCTGAAAGCATATTTACATATAATTAAATCGATTTAAAATTTCTGATGAATATTCAGTAGCAATGAATCATATGCTGTCATTTAAAAAATCAGTAATACCATTTTTTATTTTCAACCGTATTAAGATTACTTGTGGACCTTTTCAAGTGAAGACTTTTACAATTGTACATAAACAACAGTGTGCTACAGATATTTAAATTTGTATTTAATTTGTTGAATCAAAGTATTCTTTATTTTATACATCTTTGAACGAAAGCTAGATGTAACTCTGATTTAAATTCAAGTCTATTATTATAAGAACTAATTGGATGGGAAATATACTAGCCTAATAACTAAACACATTACGTATTGTTTAACACATGATCTTTTTAAGCAACACAGTCCATCCACGAAAAAACTTTGTAAATGTTTTAAATAATTACCTCTCTCAGTGCCGGTCTGAGGAGAATTTGTGTCTGAGAACAACAAACATTTCAATAAGTTAAAGTATCAACAAATTCACTTAAAATCCACTCACATTAGGAAATCTACCGAAAAACAGTACATAACATAAATGCATACCTACTTAAAAGTTTTCTTTCTTTTTTTTTCTTTGTGGAGTTGTTAAAAAAAATATCAAAAATAAACCAAAAATTCAGTCAACATTTATTATTGAACATTAGGAAATTGCTAAGAAACACTATAAATAAAATGAATACTTTTAATTATTCCTTTTTTTACTACGTTTTGATAACACTATTTAAATTTAAACCATCAGTTTTTGCCTGAGTTCGCCACTGTTTGCGGCAATTTGTTCAATTACTTCATTTTTATACAAGTGTCCAAACAAATCTTTCTCGCAATTATTCATTATCACCAAACGAGTCAATAAAGGTTAAAACAAAGAATTTCGTAACTTTGTTATAACTATTTTCAATTTGGAAAAACCCCTTTCATATGTCAATTGTGTACATGTTAAGAAAAATTTAGAAGCAGAATATAAATTGTTTAAAGTCCAGATTGGGGATGAAAGATGGTACCAAACAGTGAATGCACAGGATAAACACTGTTTGCAGTTCTCCACTTTCTTGTTTGCACAAATGTCTGTTGATCTGCTCCTCCGACTCCAAATTCAATTCTTCTTCGGTAACATTGTCTTTCTCTCTCCCCTTTCGGACACTTGCACTTCGTTTTAGCTCTTATTCTTGTTCCTGTTTTTTCATTTAGCAACCCCACTCAATAGTTTATTAATTTTACTCATTTCTAGATTTCAATAAAAGAAAACACACTAATAGCAAAAACTGAAAATTAAAAAATAAACTTTGGAATGGCTACGCTGGAAGATTAATTGAACAATATGTCTTGACTATGCAACATGTGACGCTGATGGGCCAATCAGTCATCAGTGCATGTTGCTAATGCAATTTAGAGATATTACCTTATCCCTAAAAAAATACCCTCACAAACCCTCCGTCTACTGACATAGCTAATATTGAACTCTGCAATTCTATTTTTGTTTTGTGAAGGGCCATGCGGACCCTTCGGAATCCAGGCCAGACCTGGCACTGACCTCACTAAGGTAAACAGAGAGTTTTAGGTAAACAATTAAAGTACAAGAAAAATACTGGAGTTTCTTAAAAATCTCAGTTAGCAATTTAACTTTGTACATGAATTGTACAAAATAAATCAATAGAAATACAACAGTAAGAATTACTTTCAATAATATCTGGAATAGAATTAAAAATAGGAATGAGAAAGCTAAGTTAAAAATTTACTATAATAATTGTTTGATGGAAAACATTTCATGGTATTTTACAAATAGTTTGTAGTATTAACTGCATTAAGTTAAAACTTACGTTTGCTAATAAGGCCCAAGTTTATTTCTTGTTGAGCCAATGTGTCTTTGTATGTTGTACTAGAAATAGTAGGAACAGTTGTATCCATTGATATTGGCAAAGATGTTGTCGACCGAAAAGGATTAAATTCACCTTCAACAAACACACAAATAAATAACAACTATCAAAAATAAGGGGTCTAAAGCACAATAATATAAATGTATGGCTTACCTGTTGAAGCATCAGAAGAATTTGTTAATGTTTGATTTAGATCTTTCTCCATTTTGGCTATAGATTCACGAAGTTTAGCTTCAGCGATGCTTTCTGCGACCTCTCTCCTTCCACTACTACTCAAAGCATACACACAGTTGGATTGTTTTAAAATAAAATTTCACTTCAAAATTTAATATTTGTAACTTTCTAATACTGAAATTTACAATATCCTAATAACAAAATATTTACAAATATTTATTGTTTAATTTTACATGTATCCTGTTTTTATATGACACTTAAAACATACAGGATTCTGCAATAAGAAGAAATAAATAAAATTATTTAATACAGGGTGAAACCGACATAATGTCGGGAAGTGATAGGTGGCATAAAAATAAGCAAACATATTTATAAGAACATAGATCTGGAAACACTTAGTTTCCGTCCGTCAGTAATTTTTTGTTATTTTTTTTTTAATGCTAACTTTAGAAATTAGTAACATTATGATTTTAATTTTGATGTATGCATTTTTATACTATTTTCTGTCACTATACCAAGATGTAAATATTGAAAATGGCAACCGTTTAAAGCGTTTAAAGTCTAATATTGATAAAATTTTTAATTTTATGATAATTTTATAAGAGAGAAAATATTTATATTTTTTAATGAAAAACAAAATGATTTTAAAAATGTTTCTGTGCCTTGAAAAGTAGCCAAGTTATCATCAACAAAACTAAAACTAAAATAATGGTTAATTGTCAAGAACACACTAGACATATTATGATAGACCTACTAGTTATTTCTTATAACTACAGTATCAATAACTCATGCTAAAAAAGCTATGTCTTTTTGACATAATCAAAAACATACTTTAACTTCTTTAAAATTTTTAAATTTTCATCTTTACAAACAAAAACAAAAATTCATGCCTTTTTAAATTACAAAAATTTACTAACTAACTGTGTACACACAGCTTTTAAAACAAAAGTTAACTTTTTGGAAGATTCAAACATTTTTGTTGTAAAACTACAATATTTTATTATTTGTGCTTAAAGGCTATCATAATGTTTTGTGAGTTCTTAACAATTATTCTTTTTTTTTATTTTAGTTTGTTTACTATAACTTTGTTATTTTTCAATATAATGAAAAATTAAAAATCCCATTTTGTTAGGCATTAAAAATTATAAAGATATTTGACTAATGCCTCACCATTTTGAATAATTTATTTAGTCAAATTTTAGATCTCGTTATAGGCTACTGATGAAAAATAATGTAAATAATGCATATATATCAACTTTAAACTCATCAACTCCTATAAAAGCGAGTGTAGGTACGAGTGTACGTACATGGAGTAACATTTAATATAACAGCTGATTTCACCCATCATGTGTAAACCCAGTGTATATATTATAGTTTGAAGTTATGTTTACAACTTCAATCATTATAGTTTCTTGTGAAGTTGATTTTTTTTAAATATGAATTATAGAACTAATGCTGTTATAATTATACGTTATAATATTTGCTTTGAGGTTATAAACTACACATAAATACAACCTTTTATCTTCAAAATATTCGTTTATACAAATTTAAAGAAGAAATACCTATTCGTTTAACTTAATAATGTAACAGCTATTTCACCCATCATCTGTAGTACACAAACAAAACATAGTGTAGTTATACTTTGGGGTTATGTTTACAACTTCAATCAATAATATAGCCTATAATAATATTAATAACCTCTAAATCATTTGATCTATCAATATGAAATAAAAGGCAATTAAAAGATAATATTTTTAGCTTTCTTTAAAAATATATAATAATATACATAAACACAAAATCTTAACAAATATTCCTACAGATTTATAGTCTTTATAATTGTACACATTTACCAAGTTAAAAATCCCTGTCTGCATAGTTAGGTAGGCCTAGATAAAGTGTGTTGTTTAAATAGTATTTTGTATAAATGATGTATTTCTGATGTGTATCTAATTAATCCGCCTGTGATTTTTCACGGGGATTTACTAGTAATCTTAATAATTTCTAAAGTTATCATTCATTTCTATTTAAAATAGAAAATGGTGCGTTTTGAACCTAAGCTCATATAAACATTTTTGCATATTTTAAGTCCCCTATCACCTCCCGAGGTTATGTGGCTTACTCATGACCCGCCCTGAGTATTTATGATACATGTTAAGTAAAGACTTGACTTGTCTATTTGAGAAGATAATAATATCATTTAAGAATAAAACTCAAAGAAACATAAATGTACATTTTACCATTTTTTACTTTAGTGTGGTGGTAATTTTTTCCACATTACTTTGTGGAAGGATGAAAAACTATATATAAAACTATTTTCCAAACAAAATTGTTTGATTATTTGTAACATTATTTAAAATGAAACATTTTTTTAACAAATGTAAATGATTCTATCAATATTATTTTACTATTTGTAAAAGATAAAGTCTATACAAGCGGTACCTTTTAGAAAGTGTTTTACATTAATTTATATGCATAGACAGTATACGCGTGTATGTATTTAAATGTCTTTTTCTAGAATCAAACTAATGGGCATCAACTTGAAGTATTTTTTGCAAATACGATATCACATTGTTTTACCTTTAGATCCAATAAAAAAAGAAATGTTTTTTGTCTAATAAATCATAAAAAACAATGTTTTTTTGTCATCACCAAAAACCGGTTTCATTTTTAATAGCTTTGTCGATATGCTCACTTATTTATAACAATACATTTATTTATTTTAAACAATATAGGTACTTAAAAACTGTAATAATCTGGAAATATTAAAAGAAACTTCACTTTAAGATCAGAAAATTTACTTTTATTCAACATTCTTTTTATAGAATGAGTACAAGAATTCAACTATGACTGTATCATAAAAAAATTTTCTTACTAACCTTTCAATCAAAAAAGTATCAGGCCAGCGTCCTGCAGCTTTTCGAGCTGATTTTCTTCTCCTATTCAGTAATTTCAAAATGGATCTTCCATCCATATGTGGTGGAGTCTCAACACCAGCAATATCCAGGAATGTTGGAGCCAAGTCTATGTTAAGAACCAATTCATCTACACTGAACAAATAAGGAAATCATTTAGTGGGTAAAAGAAAATATCGTTTTTAAATACTATGTGTTTATAGGCAACAAATATATTACATTTAAAAGTGAAGTTCAAGTATGATAGACATCTTAAATTTCCATGTGGATGGATAGCATATATCTACTTATCAATCAAATTACTCTGTCATGGACCCTTTGCTGCGGCAATCACTTTTTTACAATTATATTTCTGTAAAAAAAATGTTCAAGCATCTTTAACTACTTTCCGATTTTCTGCCTAGCAACATTTACAAACCTGCCTTCGTACATGTTATGTCTGCTATTGACGTTGTGTTGTCAGTCTGGTGTAATGTTATTGTTTCCCTATTTATTTTATTTCAGTTAGGGATTTTTATTTCTTTTTGTACTTTATTATGTAACATAAAAATGATGTAAGAGGAAACATTTATGATATTTTATATTTCTATATCAGTTGTTACAATCAGCTTGCAATGTGCACCAAATGTTTTGAAGTATTTCATGCTCATAAAATATTTAAACATTTGTAAATAATGGAATAACTAAATAAAGTTCTGACAATTATTTTTTCTTTCTTTATTCAGATTCGCAGATTTGTTAGAAACATTTTGTAAAATCACAATCAATTTTAAATACATATTTTTTGGTTTATTTTTACATTTTTGTGAAAATGTTTTTTGTTTTGTGTATTAAAAATGTTTTAAAATAAGTGCTGGACTGTTAGATTTAAAAATACCATATCTACAGTTTGTATACCCATAATCCCTTAGCAATATGGTTAAAGTAGTTGTTTAAGTTAAAAATTTTTTCCTAAATATTTATTTGTACAGTATCTATCTATAAGTGGATTACAGGAATTTATGTACGGAGTGTACAAAAAAGTCCCGCACTGTTTTAATATTTTTTATATAAAGAAAATTTGATTGAGGAACCTACTCTATGTTAAAATACTATTTTATTAAGATTTCAAAAAATTTATCCGCCATCTTGGATCCGCCATTTTGAATGTAACTTTGTTTTTGTAAATGGGAAGGTGGTCATATGATACATCATTTCAATGTAGAATTTCAAGAGAAACCCAATGGTGAAATTTGCACAGCTTTGCACATTTAAAAAAAATACTAATTATTATTCTTTATTTAATTCTAAATCCAAAAAGAATAATAATTAGTATTAAAAAAAAAAAAAATAGTTTGGCAAAATGGGGCAAAAACTGAAAACATGATTTCGTTGTTTTCTGGAAGCCATTTTTAAATCAGTTAAAGATATGGTTGTACAAATTTCACTGTTGGCTTTCTCTTGAAATTCTACATCGAAATGATGTATCACAAGACCACCTTCCCAGCGGATCCAAGATGGCGGATACATTTTTTGAAATCTTAATAAAACAATATTTTTACATAGAGTAAGTTTCTCAATCACATCTACCTTCAAATTTTTGATATAAGAAATATTAAACCAGTGCGGGACTTTTTGTACACCCCGTGTATATAGTACTCACAAAAATGATTTCATTATTACAGTAGAATCCCTCTAATCCGTCACATTTGGAACTGGGGGTATGGTCGGAAAGCAAAAAAGGTCGGATTATCAGAAAATACAGAAAATTATCCGCTGAAACAAATCGGTTGCCATGACTGGTTTTCCAATGATCAACGTTTCACTCCTGCATGTTGAAAAAATGCAACGATACACAATGCAAAACAAATACACTGTAACGAATACATAAGAACACTATCGTAAAACCAACGAACAGTAAGCACTAAAAACTGCACAGTACTGTAAAAAAAACACGCACAAGAAAAAAAAGGACTTTTCTGTCCTTTAGTACCGCATCGTCTTGAAAAGAGATCGAGAAAAAATTAAATTCCTTTGAGATGATGAAAACAAATGAAAGCAACCGACAGGTGGCAACAACACTACTGGTTCCTAGCTGTTGTATCTAATCTTTCCTTCCTTATGACAGACCTGGTATCCGTTTCACCGGACCCTTGTTGTGGTAGCTTCCTTCCCACAAAACGGATGGAAAACGAGAAGAAAACAAAACCGGACAATTCCAACAGGCCCATTCTGATTAATGTGTTGTCAATGTCAATTACCCAAAACGCAACGAAAGGGAAAAACAGATGGTGTAAACCTACACTAAAGCGGATAAACGATAACATCAAGTAAAAAACAAAGGTGCGACGGGATGTAAGTCACCAATTTCGGTTTGAGCACAGTCGGATCAATGGGAGTGGCAGACCAGCCGAGGGCGGACGAGAGGGGTTCTACTGCATGAGTAGCTATCGCTTAATTAAACTTAATTTAAATTCATATTTGGGTGCGAAAACTAAAGATTATAATAATACATGTAAATAATATAACAAATTAACAATACTTGAAATAAATACAGTAAACTATACATTTTTCACTATACCACACCGAAAACAGCTGTTTTTTTACCTGTTCATAGACAAGTAAGTCCTTCTTTCTTCACAATAAATTTACAGTGCACCATCTGATTACAAATATAAATAAACATTGCAGTTTTATGTAAACAGCTGTTTACAACAATAATTGATTTATTTATTACAAGTTAGTTCCAATGCCTGAAATAAGAGTAAACGCATTTTTATATGCATCTTTTGTGTTTCTAGTAACTTTCATAATGTATGTTAGCGATGAATATAATGAGCCTGACATTCCAGATCATATTTTAAAACAAGCACAAGAAGTAACTGCGAATTTACTGCCTAGTAAATCAAGATACAGCTACAAAAATTAATACAACCAGTTTTGTCAATGGAAAAAACAACAGAAAAATCAAACAAGTAAGAGATGACGCTCTACATTTTTATTTATCTGAAAAAGCAAAGCACATGAAACCTATTTCTTCATTGAGTAAATTTTCAATGTTACAAAATTGTATTTCACTAAACAAAAATGTAAATGTTAATAACTTTTTTAAAACAAACGCTTTTCTGGAACGTCAGAGTACTGGTTACACGCCAAAAAAGTTGAAGATACTTACATCAGAACAAGTTACGCGATTCTTAAATGACGCTCCTGATACTGGACATTGTTTTAGAAGAACATCAGCAACAATGTTGGTTGAAGAAGGGGGAGATTTATGACCTTAAAAATGCATTGAGGATGGCGATCATCAACAACAGCAGAAGGTTATATAGAACACTCTGTAAACCGCAAGGTAGAATTTTCTCAAAAACTATTCAAAAATACAAAAGGCACAAGGGAAAGATTACATGTAGATGAAATCCCAGAAAACATTGAGCCCATGTCCACTAACCGAAATGTACTGTTGAGTGGAGGATTAAATTTCCAAAACAACACTAATAATCATAAATGCTCAATAAACATAAATTTAAAATTGTAAGAACTAATTGAAGGTCTGTTATTTTCTGAAATAAAAAGATGTTATGATTAAAAATATGTTACTTTTTCGGTGTAGTATAATGAAAAGTATCTCTCGGTAAGTTTTTCCGTGCATGCATGAAAAAACTATCATGCTCGTACAAAAAAAATCCTATTTAATGACCTTGATCACACTCGTTGAAATACCTGATCTATACCTCCCAGCACTCAAGCAATTTGTCATTGTGTAATCAAGTAACAACCCTAAAGGTAAAGTTTTTACATAAATGTAAGGCAAAATCATTTATATTCATTAGTTAATTAAAATTTCACTTTAAAATGAACAATAATTAACAATACAGATAATATTTCTTGTTGTTGAAATATGACTTGTCTTATTTTATGACTTTCATGAGGTAAAGTAATCCAACAATCATTTTTTTGCAATACATTATAAAAACTAGTGATACAAGTGAGCTACACCTTCAATGGAAATCTGTTTATTATACTATACAGATATTAAATTAATAAGATTTACAAAGTCTTTAGAATAAAAGAGAAAGAAAGAGAGATAGACATTATTTCAGACTATTTTATGGAACATTTTTTCACTGCTCTAAAGTATTGCAAAATACTTAATAAAACTTAATGTTTAAAGGTTATTAGAAAATATAAGTTTTGTTACATATGAATTTTTGTTAAAGTACAAAATATTTATCTTTACTCAAACATCTATTAGAAATAACTGCAAATGGATTTCAACAATTATATTAAACATTTTTAAAAGTGTGTGAATAGAAGATTCTTTTATAAATAACACTAATTTCAATTTCAAGTGCAATATTGTTTAAAAACATTGCTTTTGAACTGAAAAAATTAATTACAATCACAAATGTAGTATTAAATATTATATCTACAATCAAATTGTTTAATAAGTTCCACAAATTTAAGCAGTTCTAAATAGATGAAACAATTTAAACTCAAAAATATTACAATTGAGGAAACTTACATAGTACCAGGCTCAATTCCTGGACCCCTAACCAAGAATGGCACACGCACATCAAACTCAAATGGAAATGACTTTCCTTTGACTAGCCCAAATTGGCCTAAATGGTAGCCGTGATCTGAAGTGTATATAATGTATGTGTTATCCAACTCTCCAAGTGCTTTTAACTCTTGATAAATCTGTGAACAATATTTTAAAATAGGATAATAAAAAGTCAAATGTAATGATAATTAATATATTTGATTTAAATTTCAGCTATATATTAAGTATATTAACATAAAGAGTAAATATATCGTTTTTGAGATATAAATCAATTTGTTTTTCTTGTTACCTTCACTTTTACCACTTCTTTCGCTTAAAGGTAGGCCTATTGAAATATAAACAATGAAAAATTGATTGTACAAGGGCCTTTCCTTTATTTGAAATATTACACTTTATTTATATATGATAAAGTTACCTTTTCAACTGCAACATCAACACTTTGTAATGTCTGCAGCCTCTTAGTCATCAGAAGATCTGTGAACTGTCGATGAATAGGTTGCATTCTTCCAGTTACTTGAAGAATCCATTGTTTGTCAGGATTGGGGGCATAGTCATATGATGGAGTACTGAAACAAACACCATTGTTAAAAATAAAATTCAATTTAAAAATGATTTCATTATAATAAATAAAATACCTTGTTGGAAAACCTTTTTTTTAATGGTTTCATCTTCTAATTTTGTGATGCTTTAAGAAAAATTTTGGAAAAACTAATAGTACTAATATAACGTAACCTTTTTATTTATTAACAATACTTGTATTGATTATTTCTCGGTTTCTGAAGAATCAACAAATATCCGGGATTCTTTTAAATATAATTCATGGTTGTAAACTATCCACAATTTATACGAAATATTTAACAAAACTATAAAACAATTGAGTCCTACTTTTTTTCTTTTTTTTTTGTGATGCTAACATTTTGTATGGGTTATGTTTTATAAGGACATTTTCCATTACTTGTAACAACAGTAGGATTCTCTCTTTCTTATTATTTCTTCCCTGTTATAATATTGTAAATTTAAAAATAATAAATAATTAGTCCTTAGAAATGTATTATTATATTTAAGTACTTATGTTTTAGGTAAGCCTGTTCATAATTTTATTGAAAATTTGTTTACTAATTTAAGAAACACTGACAGATTATAGTTGCCTGCTATATAAACAACCAAGATCCTTCACTTGGATTCGAACATGCACTTGCTACGAAGTCAAGTAAGCTAACCCCAGCTGCAAGGCCACTTAGTCGACATAAAGTAATTGTTATAAATGTGGCCTCTTTTAACTAACTCATAGCAATCATATTTGAAAAATGAGACAAAATTGACAGGCAAAACAGAAATAACAGTGAGGGCACAGGTTTGTCATCTGTTTACCTGTCCTTTTTACCTAACAAGATGTTACGAGTAGACTGACCTCAAGTATATGTAAATTTTTCCCATTAAAAAATGTAATCTAACTAACTTACAAAGTAAAGTAATAAACAAACAAAGTTATGTGTGTAAAAAGATAGTCAAATTTTACATGTTGAATCTTAAATTAGGTAATTTATAAATCAAAATAAAATAACAATATTAGTAGAATATTTTAGTTTAGTATCAAATAGTGTACAAAATGTTGTTACTAAAACAATAGCCTATACAAACGACAAAAACATAATTGTGCTGGAACAAAACTATTTCTTAATTTAGTATTCCTGCAATGAAAGCACTTTTTTTAGTATCAATATGTTTTACAAGTAAGTCTGAAATAGTAATAACTAAACTTTAATAACAACAAGCAGTAATAAAAATTACAAACAAGGTAATAAAGTTTTATTACCAGGATTTATTTATTTTTTCCAAATTTAAAGAATTGCTTTTTTCCAATAATCCTTATATTGAATATTTATAAAAATTCTGAAATGGAATAATTTATAATAAACTAACAAAACATATTTTGGCAAAGCTGATACGAAATAAGGATGCCTTACTAGATTTCTTTAACAATGCAATTTCTAACAGATGCTATCCACCGCCTACGTGAATGGACTGCAGACATTCTCTTCCCCTTATATTTCTGACAGTAATAGCTTTATAAACCCTGTCTTAAAGTAATTGCTTTTTTCTAGATGAAAAACTTGACTTTCTATGCTTGGAACGATCACCGACCAAATAAACACCACTTCGTTTGAACAGCGTGTCTTAAATTGAGCACTTGACCGAGCACTTGTTTTGTTATCTTAGTTAGTTTGTGTCTTCTTCTTCTTCTTCTTGCTATTTTACCCCGTAAAGACGAATGTTTTTAAAAGTATGAACAAAAATAGAATTTGCAGAAAACTCAGTTTAATTTACATTCAGTTTATGTTATTTTCTGATTTCTCTAAAAAACCAAAGATAAACTAAATTATTAAGAATAAGAAATATACTAATGGACTATGAGTTCGGGTAAATGTGGAATTGAATAGTTTGTGAATGTAATTTCGTTTACATTTGGTAGATTAAATGGCTAATTCAAAGCAACAAAGTTTAAAATGTGTGTACTTTAAATTGCATGGTTTCTTAAAATTCCACCAGGTTATACTTTCTTCTTCATATACATAATTATTTTCTTTTAAACACAGTATACATTTAAGAGAAATAATTTAATATTTATAATATGTGATAAGTACGAGCCTAAGATCACAATTAACTTATATAAAAATTTAACCACGTAAAATTTAACCTACAAAAGTAATTTCAAACAATCATGAAAACTTATTTAATGTTCAACTAACTGAAACAGGCCGCATTTAATAATCCCAAAAAAGGCTTATGTGACTAAGGCTATTTTCGTTACTTTCACACTGGAGGAAATTGGAGTTACATCTACAATCTACATAACAATGTTTCAGTCTAGTTTATGTGTTTACTAAATTACTTTTTACAGTTCAGTTTTCGTTTCAATTAAAAAAATAACATTTTTAAGATAAGAGTAAAATGTTCTATACGCACTATAGTATTTAATTCAATGATATTATGAACTATATAGAATGTATTAAACTGATTAATATAAAAAATTTTCATAACAAATTTAAATATCAAAGCGCAACAACTATCCAAGCAAAGTTTTCTTTTTCAATCTCTTTCTTCAGTGTAATGAATTGATAACCAGGTCGGGAACGATCAGAGGCATCTCAACAATGGAAATACAATCTCTAGAGTTGTATAATTTTACCTTAGGAACTGGAAACAAAGGTAGCATTAGGAAGAACGAAAATGAGGATCCCTAAGTCTCAATTAAATAGACACTATGTTATGGAACTATAAACGTACTGTTTGTTTATTAATTTGAATCTAGAACTGATATACTATTAAGAGTCTACATTCATTTGGTTGATAATCAACTAATTGCATTCCA
Source organism: Philaenus spumarius (assembly GCA_018207615.1). NCBI lineage: Eukaryota > Metazoa > Arthropoda > Insecta > Hemiptera > Aphrophoridae > Philaenus > Philaenus spumarius. The sequence continues at coordinate 571,285 of JAGFPH010000297.1, read as the reverse complement.
AAAAGCCTTTAAACATTTTTGAACGAAATTCATTTATCGTAATACCTAATACTCTAGCTACCCACCACCCGTCAATAAAGTTACCTAAAGACATGTCCAAAACCTTTTGTAGTACTGTATTTACATAATTTTAACAACTTGAGTTTAATTTAGGAACTTGGAGACTTAATTTTTGTTTAAGGATTTATTCACTAACATAAGTTTTGTAAGATAAAACGTTCTAGTATTTAGATATCTTAGGATAAAAATAATGAATCATTGTCTACACATTTTAATTTTATATTTTGACCTAAATGCCAGAACACTCATTCAGTTGTTTTGGCAATATAACTGGATAACATCATACCTAAATTATACATTGAAGACAAATCAGACGACTTTGCAATTTATAAAATTTTAACATGGATATATTTTACCGCTGGGGGTCTGGAGAAATTTTTGTAGCAAGCAGGCCGATGAAACGGATCATAAAAGAGATTTACAGCATTTTAAAGATCATAAAGATTATTGTCATACAGGTTAAAACCAGCAATACAAATCTCTAAAACCATGAAAAGGTTTGCCAATATGTAGAATATTATACCATTTTATAGATCATAAAGATGAATATGTTTAACCACGAGGGTCAGGCGACAATGATGTAGCTCACCCAACCTTCAATGGTAGATGTCTGTAAAATATAGGCGATTGTTTCCGATACTGAACAAATTTTGACGATTGTCTACTATATATTGAAAAAATAAATGTGGTTGTCTACTATACAGAAAAAATACAGGCTTCTAGCATTGCTCTAAGAATGGGAGACTCTAGATATATACCGTTCCATCGACCTGACTGGTAAACAGGTACTGGCCCTGATGAATAAACATTAAAAATATTCTTATAACTAAATACTATTAAGTAAAAGCATAAGTTTATGTTTGTCATCAAACAGACTGATGCAAAGGAAGGCTAGATGCCTCATAGTAGAAACGCAGGGTAGGGAGAGAAAACATAAATGTTCAGTGTTTTTCCATGAAGCGCAGATACTATAATACATTTTTTCTTCAGTATTTAACCTTCAAAGACTGTCGTAGTTAGCACAGTTACCTGCACAAGTCACCACCCTTTTTAGCCTTAATCTAGGGTTAATAATGAATGTTATGAATGTTACAAGGTCAAAAATTTGCTCCTTTATAAGGTAAATTTATGATGTAGGCGTACTTTTATTTATGTCTCTTTATTTTTTGTTAAAAATACAAAAAATAAAATTAGAAGCTAATAATATATATTATAAACAATTTCACTTCGTAACTATTTGTGTTAAAGTACTTATACATTCAGAGAACCATTGCAAACGCAAATCTCGAAATATAAAAAATATTAATACTTTTAAATTTAGCAACTGACCAAATGCTTGTGCACTTATAGTCAAATTCAACTCAGAGTGAGGCGGAAGTTCAAGCCTAC
>JAGFPH010000297.1:530906-554836 GCA_018207615.1 Philaenus spumarius | reverse complement strand
AACAATTCTTCTGACACATCTAGTCACTATCTATCCAAACACAATACGTTTGGTATTGGCTTTAAGTACTTGCAGATAAATGTCATAAAATAAATAGTAGTAGATAATTTGATCGTACTAAATTTATAGTAGCAATTTTGTATAGTTTATAAGTTACAACTTTACAATCAATATTGTATAAGGTCTTTAAAACATGTTTGTAATACGTTTTAACTCTAGTAAACTATTATTACATATTATGTATCGAGGTACAACAAGTACGAAAAACATATTCCTACCAGTAGAATGCACAGAATGTATATGTAGGAGGTCTACAACTCTAAAAATAAAAAACATCAAGAAATGTAAACTAATAACTTAAATTGTATTTGTGGATTCATAGTATATTTGACTTTTGTAATTGTGACATACTAAACAGTAACGCAATTTCCTGATTAGAGGTATTATTCTCAAAAAAAATTTATTAAAAAAAGGCATCTTAAAGTGAAAATAAAGAGTATAATAATTCTAAAATAATTAGAAATATATTCTACGTAGGCCAACGGTTTAAATTTAAAAAAAAACTGCTATATTTTACAACACAGATATACAAAAGTAAAACATTTTGAACGCGTTAAATTGGAAAAGGGGAAAAAAGAAATAATTCGTATTTGCACTTTTATAAATTTCTATAAGATTCTAAAGACTAGAAATCAAGGTGTACATGTTTTAAGAGTCTCACATATGTGTGTATATGCATAATTCACATAGACTTTTACCCTACATTATATCCTATGCGATGTAAAAATTTTCGGAATATCAAATGGCACGCTATCTAAACTGATTCTATTAGAACAGCATTACGGCTGAATAATTCGTGTGCTTGGATTGTTACCATGAATAGACTCTGTTCGTTGATCGTTCACACAGCTTTGTTTCTGCAACGAGCTATTATTTATGGAAGCCCCGTCGGTCCAACCTGAACTACCAATCCTCGTAAAACGTGCAAATTACAAAGCATTTATTCATCCTTATTTTACTGCGAATATTAATAATGACTGCCCACAAATCTAATCCATCTAAATAGTTGTTAGTTAGTTAAAAATAAATATAGTTAAACCGATGAAATATATTGAAACCTTTTTTTAATATTTCTTCTCACCTGTGTTTATTACCAGTAATCAAATGGATAAAAGAAAATTTTTTAAACAAAAAAATTGGATTCTTTATTTCCATTTACACATTTTGTAAAACATTTTATTCATTGGTGTTATTGGGTCTTTAGAGTTTTCCTTCCTAGGGTGACCGATTAGCCAGTGAATTTGGATGATTTAAACAAGTAATTAACATGTACATCCGAAAAATTTCGCATGAATAGATTTATAGTATAAAACAATTTTATTTCTAAAATAAGTTTCATTACACAGAGAAGAAGCGGAGTATAGAAGGTATCTTTTAGTATATGTTTAATCTCACGGAGGAATTGTAATACACTAACTCAAAATGTGGTATTCTTGTTACAAGACTTTCTGTTTACAATTAAAAACCTGAATTTCCAAATTGCCTGTATCAATCTTCTTGCTCACTTTCCATTCTTTTATATTTTAGATAATGACTAAAACTCAGAAACAAGTCAAATTGCTAACTTGCAAGCGATTAAAAAATTGTCAAATAATCTGGAAATGCTTGTCTATAGGAATAAATGGATACTTACGGTTTCGTAATTATGTATTTCTATAATCTATGAGAAAATTATGAAATTGTTGCATAGCACTTTATTAAAATAAGAATTTAAAATAATAGGCCCACTTATTGTTATCGACTGAGCGACTAAATTATACAAAAATGTAGATGTTAAATGGACAACTAACTGATTAACAAAAGACGTAACATTTGTTGAACTTCGTTTGGTTAAAAGACGTCAAGCAATGATGGCTCACCAAGCCACAACTCAATTTCACTCTCTCAATAAGACCTTACATAGTTACGAACGTAGATTCTACTAAGTTTTTTGTAAGTAGTCTTCATTGACTGAAGTTGCCCAAGTACGGCCACGTGTTATTGCACTTTAAAGGTTCCCTTCTTTTCGCAATTAAGTTCTATTATCTTGATCTCCCTTGGTCCCCACTTCAACAGTGCCCTGTAGAATGTATCTAGTCCTACAAACTCTCAATTGCCTTCTTCTAATAAGACAACACGAAACTAAAAATCAGAACTTAAAATTACAAAATAATAACTAACAAAACTAAATTTTCTTCTCAAATATTCAAAGTAATTATTGAAAAAAGTTGTTCACGGCATTAACAACAAAAGCCGTGTGAACTTAATTTAAATTTTAAAACGTTGGTATTATTTACAACTAAGGGGACTCCTACGTATTTGTAAGGTTCTTAGACAAATTTTAATACGTTTAAAGCTTAAATAATTGTATTATTGTGGATACAAAAATCACCTTCGTCGACAAAAACATATTGTACTCATTGTTCTAGTTAAGTAAAAACGTCATACTTAAATACATGAATATAAAATTGTTTGTATAAAGTAGATAAGCTGTTAATTTAAATTAATAGTTGTACTAATTTTATTGTTGTTAATAATTTGTATATCATTATCATATACGTATAGTTATTAAGTTTCAACAAATTCATTATTATTGTTTCAAAGCGATATTTGAACTAAATGGATAGTTTAAATTGCTTATGGATATTTAAGATGAAATTCTGCATTAGTGTTAATGTTAGTTTTTATTGATTCAAATTTAAATGGAAACATTGTAATATATACCTATGATATGTGCAAAACATGAGTTTGTAAAGCTTCCTTTGTTTAAATTTAGTTTGTATTGACGGATCGTTCATAGGTCTACAATTTTATTATTTATTCGATAATTTAAAATAGTTTGTGTATAAATAATAAACAAAATTAAAAAAACACGCGAGTTTCGAGAGTATAAATCGTCTATCGTTATCAAGTAAAAAAACTAAAGCTAAGCATATGTAATTGAAACAGCAGAAAACACAAACCTAGAGGACTAGACCTAAGTTTGCCATCTAACCTAAACAAATTAAGATAAAAACGAGAAACCCAGAACTAGAGCTGAGAAGTAAAAAATAAATAAATAAAAACTGAAATGAGAGAAAACACTGTCAAGACTGTCTTTTCAGAAAAATAACGGTGTAGCTATTCTAAAGCAGGTAAAAACAAGTAAAAGTTAACAACCTTTCCCCTCTTTTGTAAGGTTCTGGCACGGGCTCTTGTAAAATCACCCTCCGGAGGTTTTGGCGAGACAAAATATCAATAAATATTAGATAAAATGAACACAAAAATAACACCCTTTAGACAATGCAGATAACAGATAAATCGAAAATTTACATTATATTTTGTCCGAAAAAACAATTCCAATTGGGAGGCGAAAGAAAAACTAAAACAATTTAAGCCTCTTGTATAAAATTAACAGACAACATGATTAGTCAAACTAGTGTCGGCCTACGTTCATAAAGGATCCAAGAGCGAGATTGTAAGTAAATTTAATCTTACAGTATGTATATTATATAACCTATTTAGTTATTTTTACTAAAATTTTACCATCATGGTATGGACATTGAATATAAGTGGACCTTTAGAATATATGTCTTGGTTTAAAAATAACAGCTTTACTTACAATGGGAGCCATTATTTAACATGCTATTAATTTGTTAAACTGGTGGACCCAGTCGGTTGTGAATATCTGAATATTTATTCGTTCCTAAAGCACTAAAACTAAATATGTGCATAACCTCTCAAGACATGTTTATTTTGATGTTATCAATTCTAAAATTAATAATAAAACAAACTAAGGACCTTATATTACGCAAGAAAACATTATCCTAGGGAAATATTTAAAACAAAATAGCGGTACATAAGATAATTTCTGAAACTACCCCGAATATACAATCATACAAATAAACATATATCTTTATAACATCAGTACAGAAAAAAGTACACCAAAATATAAATGGGTTATATTTAAATAAATTGTATGCAATGCTTAAACTTATAAATTCACTTAAATGGCACAGTTTGTTCTACACTATTATAAAATAAATGTAAAACAAACTTTATAAATTAAATAACTTAATACAATAATCTGTATATTCATTTTGTGGAAATTTGAGGTATGTTGTGGAAATAAGAGTTTATATACAAAGAACTTAGGATCATTTCCCAAGCAAAAGAACCCTTTCGAAATTAGATTTCTACCGAGCATAGCAAAAGGAATATTTTAGTCTGGGTTTAGTAATATTTTAAAAGTGAACTTAAAAGCGAGATTAAAGTTAGAAATACTTTCAAAAGCATCAAATAAGCATGCATCTTTTAATGTTATTTAATCAAAAGAATCTCACTTTAAAGTAATATTACCAAAGGTTCCACTCATATTATAACTAACTTGAATTATAAAAACAAACTTAAAGACATAAAAGACGGAGAGTCGATCCAACAGGAAAAAGTATTAATATTTTAGTCTGTAAAAGATCATCGCTCTAACATCTTATTCAGTTCCAGTCAGGGATTAATTCAAAGATCGTTAAAGAAGTTAATATATAACGTAACCTTAATGATATTAAAATAATTTCTTAAGAAATATTAGAAATATATACTTGTATTTAAACAACAATATTTGAATCGTTTCAGCTACGTAAACCATTAAAATATTCAGGTCTGACAACTATTGACTGTAAAACATTCTTAGATATAATACATTCAAGTAAGGACAAACTCTGAACTGATTTAAAACAACTACTCGTATTTATCTTGGTCTATTTTGGTTATGCACGAAACTCTATTTTGTAGGATTAGGTAAGAACAGTTAGCAAACGCCGTGTTTCATAGGCATGTCACGCAACACACAACCGGTGTGCGGGACGCTGACCTGCGCCGTTAAATTTAGTTTCTCGTACAAAGGATTTTATTAGTTCCACTTTGACATTGTAATAGAGCAGATTATTGTACCAATGCGATGAAATAAAAATATAAGTATTATGTGTCTACCACCAAAGTTACATATATGAGATACTGAATGTGGTAACTTAAATCATTATAACATTGTTCATGGAATACAAAACACACTTCATTTTCTCATTGTCAAAATTAGATAAATTTCAGTTGCTGGGTTTTCTAAATAAATTTGTAACAAACATATTATTCTGTTTAGGAATATCAAAATTAGGGTTTGTATATTATGAGCTAGCAGGAATTGGCAGTATAAAATTAGGAATTGTACAGTTATCACAAAACTTTGAAAATAAAATGTAACTAAATGTTACTGTGAATTGTTGTATATTGTTGTTACTACTGGTTTACCTCTAAACAAATATCTAAGTTTCACTTCACACAACAAACGGATATTTAAGGTTAATCCTTATTATTTCTGAAATCATATTTGAGAAAATTCTTTTGAGACAGCGGTGAGTGAAGGAGATACGAAACGCATCTACCACGTCGCATCCAATGTTTAGAGTTACTCAACTGAGCGACTTGTCCTACCACGATAGCACACAATATATTAGGTCGGTTAGAAGTTTCCTTAAAAACAGCCTACTAACCTACTTTTTTTTTAACATAGTTCTTGGAATTCTAGTTATCCTGAAGTATGTACTTAACAGTTACTGTTACAGCGGATAAAGCTGAAAATACGTTTTATAAATTAAAACTGATCAAAACTATCTTATTCATAGAACTCTTTGGTTGTTTGGCTCTATTTTCAATAGAAAATTAAAGGGTACAAAAGATTAACATGTTAAAGTTCTTGATATCCCTGCCAATATGAAATCAAGAGAGAAAATCTTCTAATCTTAAGTTTAATGTATGTGCTTATTAGGATATAATTTATTTTATTATATAATTGTTTTGTTAAACTTAAGCTTTTGTTTTATTACTTTAAATTGTGTTTTTAAAATTATTTTAGTTCACTACTTAATGTACAATGTACATTAGTAACGTAGTTAAATAATTTTTAGCTATTTTAATTTTATAAAAAGTTCAATTTATTTTTTCATGCAAGACAAAGTTATTTTTATTTAGAAAAGTCAAAGTATTACGTCTGGCTTAATACAACTTATAATATAAAGCTTTTATAAATTAGATTAAAAACGCGTGGAATTAAATACGACAATCGCAGTTAGGACTTTCTGCAATGACTCTTAGATACGCCACTCAGTAATAATAACTTTTTCTGACCTTAAGCAAAATCGGCTTTCGCCACTGAATTTATCATTAAATTGTAGTTGAAAAAATTGGTATTAACAACCAACTTTCCAATAAGAAATTCAAGATAACGGATAAATTAATATTTCGAACACGCCATTATTTAATTTCCATTCATCACTATCAATAAGCATTCAATTTTATATGATAATATACTGAAATGTGAAATATTTAGCTGCAACCAGATAGTGTTTACACCCGTGTTTATAGGCTTACATTATACGAACGTGTATCGTGTGAAAGCGAAGTCAAGGCATGTAAAGAGCTCGGAATACTATCGCTGCCTTCCTTGTTTGTGCTAAATGATTAAACTAGAGTTAGGTTTGCGTGACCAAACAGTCATTGAGTAATTGCAAACATTTCATCGAGTACGATCACAACATTACGGAGAACAAGTCTGCATTGCGTACAACCAGACGCTGCTGCACCACCACCATGTTGTATATTATATTTACAGTACTTCAAATATATTACTAATTTGTAACTGTAATTTTTCATCTACAAAATGTAGGCCTCATGTGAATTAAAAACATTTGATTGGTGACGAGAGACGAAAATAACTAAAGAAATTGAATTTACAAAATAGTATTACTGTAATTTGTGAAAAAGACAATAACAATACTACAAGTTCAAAGAAAGGAAATACCGTCATAAATGATAGTTCTGGTATATCAAAACTAATTACAGTGATAACGTCACTCTTAAGGGTGATTATGTTTATCTTAGTTAAAGATTTACCACATAGAGATTGGGTTATTTGCAAAATTACCATTTCTTTTGAATTAGTTATGCATTTTTATAGTCGTTATGAATACATAAGTTAATCCCTTGAATGAATAAAAGAAAAGACTAGAGTGACTTTTTTTCAATACCGCCTTAAAATGCTACCAGCTCAGAGGAAAAGAACCACTAATAATTCTTAGAGGATGGAGCCAGTTGACAGGTAGGGATATTCCAATAGATTTCGTGAGATGGCCCAACACAGGGACTTGAGGATTTATTTAGGTAGGATCTACAATTTGAACAGTTTCTTCGGTTTGATTAAATAGTTTTCAGTTTTGTGTTGACATCCATAATTTTGTTGTTGTTGTTTCTTAACGTTATTATTTTATACCAGTTAGACTCAAGAAGGAACCAGTAGCCAGGTTCGAATTTACGAGGTTCGAACTGTAATAAACTGAACCAACACCTTTAGCTTCTCCGCAGGAAACGTCACAATACAATGTTCAACAGGACAACAGAACATGCTAAAATCTATTTTCTTTACACTTTGTGGATGCAAGATACAGTCTAGTTTTGCAAATTTACTTCCTGACCTTGTTAGTTAATGGGCATCATATATAGAAGATATACAAAAGTAAATATACAAGCATTAATATACTGTAGATAAAAGTTCCTGGTAGGTCTACTCTTAACCGTTTATGTAAAGTATAAATATTCAACGATTTATGGAAAGTATATTAATTGTATTTAGTCCATTACTGTACTTAATTTCATGTACTTCATTCTGTACTGTATGTAATTTCATATTTATTCGCCATCCTTCAGCTATCATCCGATCTTTGACTGGCCGAGGAAAATAATGGACAACTTACAAAATCAAATAAGATTCGTAAGTTGTTCAGGCACTTTATTTGAGACTCCTAAAATATTTATATTTTTTGTAAATTCTAAGTCGACAGTTCTAGAGGGACTGAGGGATTCTGATTTCATTTCATGCCAATTTTAAGAACAATGATTCAATCTACATACACTCTGCTTATTTAAAAGGCTAACAATTATGTTCTAGGACTCTATTTAAACTCAAATCGTGTTTTAGAAAGCATTCTTCAATAAAATCCGAGATCAAAACGAATTTACCAATTTAAAGACACTTCGGAATTTTTTATTTTTTCGAGTACAAATTTATTCATTGATGTGTTGATTTTGAAATAAACGTTATTACAACATGCCAATATCAATATTAAGATAACTCAATTTAGAAATTGTGACAATGTTATTGAAAAAAACATTTTCTATTATTATTTTAAAATTCGATTGGATTTTAATAATGTTAAATATGCTGGTGTATAATTTGTTATATTTATTATAATTACATTAAATTCAATAATAATTAAGCTGTCTCTGATATCAAAGTGTAAAGTTAAAATCATCAAGTGAATTTATTTATCTGAACTATTTACAAATTGGATTATTTTTCAGTCTATAAAAGTGTTGTTTCACACAAACAAATGCAGTTCTTGTAAACATGTAAATAATTTGAGAAACAATTACAGTCCAATGAATGATTTGTTTAATTTACCAATTAAGGCATAAAGCTACTCCTCGATAAAAATATTTCCAAGAAATATCACGATTGGCAGTCAGTTTATGCCTGCTTAAGTACTAGATTTTTGTCCTTATGATGGACAAAATACATTACAAATTTTTCATCTCTAAAAGATTATGTTTTGAAATTTGTAAATTAAATAAGCATTACAACACACTATGCTATTAATTTTCCTGACGTATTAGAGCCTGCTATATATACTCTTATATAGTAATGTACTGCAATATGAAGGGAAAATATATGAAATGCAAGACTACAATGTAGGTGCTTCCGATCCCATGGTGCTTTACCATCCAGTCAATACTAAGTACATACACTTACTGTTGCCAAAAGTGTGGGTTATATTTGCTTTATGACTGATCTAATTTGTACTTGGCTAACAATACAAAAACAAGTAAATAAAAAAGAAGACAAATGAATAAATAAAGTCAGGTACTTCGACACAGAGAACATGTGTTTCCGTTCATTACATGTTCTCCAACAGCAGTAAAACAAGACCAAGTGTTATTAAAGTGTTTATTTTCAACAGTAATTTATGAACAAAGTAGTTTAATCGTACACTTTATTAGATTCGCTTGTCGCTGTAAACTCCTCGAAGTCTAGAAGTAAATAAAACTTATTAACTGCCACCAGGTTGGATAATAAAGACCGATTTACTAATGAAGTAAGTTGGAATATATAGCTTCTGTTAATTATCGTCTAACAGTTAAGAAATATGCAGTGTCGTTATATTTCTGTAGAAGCAAATAAATTAAGAATATAAAGTAAAGTAAATTTCGTAATGGTGATTGTTATATTGATACAACGTTTAGAACAACTTAATGAAACGAAGACAATTTTAAAAGTTGTGCCCATAATTCTTTTAAGCATTACGTATTAATCTTTTATCGTTATTTTCAATTTAGATAAATATTTATTTCTGTATAATTGCACACTAACACATGATATATTTTATACAGTATGACGTTATTAAATAAAATGGCAAACAGCATTGTGAACTATGGATATATAAATACCTCGATATCAATATAACTGTCAAATAAAATTAATAAAACTTCTATGACTTCATAGGTAACAACCTTATTCGAAACCGAAAGTCAACCTTATTATTAGCAGTCAACATAGCACGATTTTAGATCATAAAAGTATAAACCGTTATAAGATAAAATATAAAAACTGTTATATTTTTTTAGAAGAAAATTATTTGCAATACATTTGCGTAAAATATTAACAATTAATTATGTTTCACACAGTTGTATCTTCCTAGGAACCAAACATTAACATTTTCTCGGTTTTGTAGTTAATTTGTATGGTTTGTAGCCTATCTTGTATTTATAAATGTTTATTATTTTTACACTATACATTTTAAAGAAAAGAAAAGATATATTGGTAAAGCAACGCTAAATGCAAGCTTTTAGTAAATAAAAATAGAAGTTTGTAAGACGTCGCGACGGACTGACACTGATTATCAGATAAATAATAATTACACAATTCAATTTAAATAATAGATCTACATAATTAAGCCGATAAATACAGATAAAACAATACACAACAAAAATAAAAATACAGTTTCAAATGAGACAACAAAGATACAAAGGAACACAATTAATTTATCAACAAACAATAATACAAACTATGTATTTATATAAAACACAATCCTTTGATCAAAATTAAATCTTCAATTAGCACATGAACAAGACCAGTGTTAGGTTAAATCAACTAACTATTATTTCAAGCAATTACTTTACACCTTTTATTGAAAACAGTTTTAAATATATTATAAAACAACTATTTATAAACAAATGTGGATTTATGTACAAGGTAATATCATTGATTTAGTGAAAAATACACTAATAAAAGTTGATAAATAATTTAAAAAAGGATTAAGTAGAAGATTTATGAAGTCTTCATAAACACTTATTATTTAGTGGAAAACAAAAATTGTATGTAAAAATAATTTCATACAAAAAGCAACTTTATAAACTATACGTACAAAATTTCAGTTATCTCTAAATTATTTCATGTAGATTTTGAAAAGGGAGCGAATGGACAACAGGTTTGTTAATCTGCATAGAGCATAGCCGGAGGTAAAAATAACTCAGGACATTTGCAATTCAGGACGTTCAAAGTAGACGTTGAAATTTAATGAAGGGGTCGGGGAAGTTTAACTGGGAAAGCAAGTAAAACATCCTCTTCCTAGAAATATTTCATCATTGTCCATGAAACAGTTTACTTTCCAACGTTTCAAAGACGATAATCATAACAACGGAGATTCTAAACAAATCAACCAGACTCAATCTGTCTACTTCCCGTCAACACAATGATTTTTGTACGACCCAGTTGGAGGTCATGAACCGCTCTATTCCAACACGAAATATATTTTTCCATATACAAGGCTGAAAAAGTTGGTAACTAAAATTTACCAATATAGCAGTTAAAAATCTCAAATATTAATTTTAAAATGTGACAAAATTCACTTCATTTTAATCATTTAGGATTTTAGAGGGGTTTTATTCAGGAACATAGGTTTTCTAAAACATTTTATTATTACGTCGAACTTGACTCTTTTTGATTACTTTATCTCTGTTTTATTTATCAGCTATAACAGTTAGTTTCGATTCGACATTAAGCATCTTCAGGATGTGTACGTAAACAGGTTATTACATATTATCACAGATAAGAAATATATAACCACAGATAACACACTAGTAAAACAGAAAGCAACTTGCGACGCCCTATAGTGGCGGTAGGTTACGCGGACATTGCTCATCCTAAATCCATTTAAAACCCGCAATTATTCAAATAGCGTTTTTAAAAAAATACAAAACTCTTGGGGACAAAATTCTTCATCCTAATGGCTTGGTAATTTTTCGCTATAATTAATAGTTACAACGTAAAAAATATTTAAAATCACCCTATAGCGGCGGTAGGTTACACGGACATTGCTCAGCCTAAATCCATTTAAAACCCGCAATTGTTCAAATAGCGTTTTAAAAAAATACCAAAATCTTTGGGACGAAATTCTTCAGGCGAATGGCTTGGTAGTTTTTCGCTATAATTAATAGTGACAACATAAAAAATATTAAAAATCAATGTTTTAAATTGTTAATAAATATCTAACAATTAATAGTTAGGCACAGATGTCTAACGGTTTGAGCCAATGCCAACTGTCCAGTATAGCGAAGTTGTACGATCTGCATAGACCTTTACGACTCCATTTCACTGTTGACGTGGTAACACTTCTAAGTTGTAGAATATACGATCGCACTGCTTATAGTGTTGTCTCTTAATACCTCATAGCATGGTCTCTCTGGATATATTGATCTTAAAATTTCCATTCATAACGCTATCTACATATTTTTGTTTACTGAGCTACAATAATTCCAATCTAGTAGACCATATATTTTGTTAATTCAATCCATAGTTCATTAATAAACTTTTGAAAAGTGTAATTTGAAAAAAAATTTACGTTGTTTTTTGTTGTTGCTATATTTGTAAATCTTAAAATTTGTATTTGACCGTTATAGTTGCGATTGATGTACAGTACTTATTGAAGTAATTACTTAGTACCATTTTCTGAATTATTGAAAAACTATTAGTTTCATTGTTTTAAGGGGACACATTGCAAATGACATTAAAAAACCCATACTTCATGTGAAATTAAAACATTAAATGGAAGGATTAAAGAAATGAGAAAGGCCTGTTCAACGATGTGAAACTCAATTAAATAAAAATAAAAAATAATAATAAATAAATAGGGCTACTAACAGTAAGCTTATGATTTATTTTATATTAACAAATAGCGTAACGTAATTAATTATAAATAATAGATTATATCAAAAGTAACATCAATGTACACAAAATGTATGTTGTTAGATATTAATATTAGTTTAGTAATATTGTATTTGTTATACGGTTAACTTATAAACAATACAGTAGTTATATAATGACGCTAGGGGTATGTTAACAAATAGGATTAGACCACGCACCTTTAGTTCTGTATAAATACCGGGACTTATCAATATACTAGGTTAGATTATAGTAACTCGTGTGGCATTGAAAATGGCAAAAATTTCGTTGCAACGAGTTTAAACAAATAAACATATCGTTTGCGAGAGTTTGCAAATCAAGTTTTATCCTATGGAATGTATCACAAGTCAAGTTCAATCTTTTTTTACCAAAAATTAGGTTAAATAATAATTTGAGTTGCATTTAATTTGGAAATAATTTATGTTTTCAATTCCAAGTTCTGAATAAATAAACATTGTATTCACTATATTGTAATAATAATAATAATAAATTTGTCAGAGCATAAAATGGCATTCGCATTATTACTCAAGAACTATTTCGTATTTGCACCAAAAGCGATGTATCGTAACAAGCCAATATTTCCTCTTTGATAAAAACCTTTCCAACAATCTCTGTAGATTAACAACACCTGTGTGTTTGTGTTAAGAGTGTTTGACTAAAATGTCGCTCACTCATGTACATATATCATGTACGAGAACATTAAAGCAACCGTGCATCCATGCGGACATTGTTTTCAGGTTATTATAATTCAACATACTGTAACTAATAACATTAACTAATATCTATATTAGTAATTCAATATAGATATATTTTATATACAATAATAACATCCGGCTCTATTTATAGAACATGTTTTAACTAACGAATGTTTCCCCTAATCCGCAGTCCATTAGCAGACAGGTTGCATAATTGAAAAGGAAATCAAATGAATAATTCCAAGTGACCTGGCATCGAGTATTACAGCACAGCGGCCGGTAATTCGATTATCGATTCCAAACCGTAAACCACGATTAAGTGACTATCCGCCTTCGATAGTAAACATTTGGACAGGATTAGGAGCGGCCTCAGCATCAGGTCTAATCACAGGGTGTTACGAAATACTGACAACTTTAAATCTCACGAAATTAATGACTCGATGGAGATACCACCCAACAAGATTGAACGAGCGTTGCGCCAGATCTAGTAGGCGTTGTTTTTTGGTTGTATTTTTTAATTGATTGTTAATAATTAGAACAATATACCACGCAACACTGGTATACTAACTGTAGTATAGTTACTTGTATGAAATAAGGCAGTTTTACCATTTAAGATTTATTTTAAAAAAATTATAAAATAGTAAAATATGTGGCAAAACAGATATATAAATTTCGGATCAGTCGAATAATTTTGAATTAGATCAATTTTCCACCCACCCAATATCATGTACATTTTTTCTCCTATCATCACTTTGTGGCTTTAGGTATCATGAAGGCTTTAGGTTTACAAGGCATATAATAGAAACTCAGCAAAGGATCAATACCCCGGATTCAAACCAATGAGGTCAAAACGTGCCGTATGAAACTCTGCCGCCTTAGGCCTGTTCACACTTACCCGGCTGTCGTGTAAACGTTGCCGTATTACAAGACAATTGGGACGAAGAGTATACGACTGTTTTCACACTGGCCCGACAAATGTCGTGGTCGTGTAAACGATACCTGGCTGTCATGCTATTGCAGTAGGAAGTCGGTTTTCCCCACTGCAGTGGACGACTGCCGGTCGAAACAAACCGGAGAAGGAAGAGGGTGAAGGGACTAAAGGCGAAGTACACATCTAGCCGGCACGTGTCGTTTGCAGTTTCTACGATACTTTCTGGTTTTGTTGTTCTTGTTTTGTGTAAAAAAGATTTCTAAAAATTGGCACTCGTTGGGTACTGCCAACAGAAATGAAAACTTAAACCTATTTGAATGATGGTGTTTTTTATTTTCAAATTAATTGTAGTATAATAAACGGTACCAGGAACTGGCACATACTTTCTCACAAACATATTTAAATTATTAAACGTCACGGTGACTTGTAGGGTGGGGTAGGAGAGGTGATTTTGTATTAAAGTTGTTTTCCCATAAAAATCCATAAAACAACGGAAAAACCAACTTTTCTCAAAAACGGCTCGAACGATTTTGATTAAAATCTTACAGTTTATAGTACTATAGGTCCCTAATAAACTATAAAATTTTAATCAAAATCGTTAGAGCCGTTTTTGAGAAAAGTTGATTTTTCCGTTATTTTAAGGGTTTTTATGGGAAAATTACCCTTAAAAATATAAAATTCACAAAAATGAAAAAAATGCCTGGAGATACCGTGGATTAGTACCTCCATACCAAATTTCATCAAAATCGGACGACTGGTTTAGGCTCTAAGTCTGATAACATCCACACAGACACACAGACACACAGACACACACACAGACATCACTCCGAAAAACACTTTTTTAGGTTCAGGGGGGCCCACCCAAAACGGATATTTCCACCAAAAACTCAAACTCGAAAATTTTGACGAATACAATACTTTCTCCATATACTATGGTATAGGGGGAGAAAGTAAAAAATTAAAATTGTATAATTTGTAAATTAAAATCATCACTAGTCTGGTTTTCACATTTTTATTAGTTTATTTATTAATCAATATTTATGATGGACTGCACAAGCCCAGTACAAAATATATATATAACTAAATTGACATAATAATTAATGTAGATAATCAAAATAACCCCCCCCCCCGCACCTGAATTTTCAAATCGGAATAACGGTTCATGAGTTAGTTATTAACGAGTTATAACTTTGTACAGTAAATACATTGTTAATATAAAAACTGGGTTGTTGACTTCAACGATCACAACACCTGTAATTATTACTTTATATTATTCAAATTAATTGCAGTATATTATAGACAATTTAATGACGAATCCGATTGTTTTAAAATTAAACAAATGGATAATGAGATATTAACGTTTTTATTTCGGAGTATGATAAGGAGTTTAACCCTACTGTGTTGTGCCTAGAAAAGAGGCCTAGAATTATAAAACTAATAGCCGTGTTTAAATATTGTCGTAAAGTATCAATTTAAAAAAATTATATTTATACTGCACATATATTATTTATATGTACAGTATAAATTTCAAACGAATATTATGAATATTTTTATTAAAAAAACAATTTTTAATAAAAACACATTCATTGATAATTATGCGTTCATAAAGTTGTTGGCCTATTTAGTTTTAAGTTATCGTAGATGCATATTTTTTATATTATATTTATACATATATTGTTTATATATATTTTAAATTTCATACAAATCGGATGTTTATTTTTAGAGGAAATGTATTTTTATCGAGACTGCTTATAGGATAATAAGCTACTTAAAGAAATTGTATTAAATAAAAATCAATTTTCGCTAAAAATAATCATCCGTTTTGTATGAAATTAAAACTATACATAAACAATATATATATAATTGTCTACAAATGACAACGGATAATGTGGAGAGAGAATGAGCGATAACTCGGTGTAATGTATAGCCTACATATACAGTCTGTATAGAATATATATTACTAGCTGAACCGTGCATTCGCATTCTAACTTACTAACAGTGTTTTATTAATTTAAAAATCCATGTTAAAAGAGAAATAATTTTGTTACTGTTATATATTTTTAAACAATTTACCAACTTGCAGAAGGTAAACAACACAAAATATTTGCATCCACAATGCTGTTTATAACCACGCTTACAATTAATTACAAAAATAGCAATGTAGTGGCATAACGGCAGCTCTCCAGCTGGGTATTGTTATCATCAGTGTTGCCAACACCAGTTAAATATCCCTACAACTTACTTGATCTTACATCACTGATCCTTTCGGATTCTTTATTTCTCTTTTTTTTCTTCTTTTTTTTTGCATAATTGTATTTTGTATATTTTTCCGGTGTAGCGGTTAAGGAAAGCTTTAAAATGATGCCTCATTCATGCAATTTGATGATGTATTAAGGAAGTTATGGCGTACCGACAAAAAAGTGGCCTTGAGAAATAATATTATGTGAATTGTTCCGAGGTCTGAACGAGCCTCGGTTCGGCTAAATGTCGGTAGCCCGACAGCCGGGAAGTGTGAAAAAGATCCACTTTTGTGTCGGCGTCGGCTACTTGTCGAATAGATGTCGGTTACCAGGTAGAAGTGAATCAAGCCTTACAGGTTAATCGTTCGCCGCTAATTATTACAAAATTCTTTGGGAATATCTTTACATTTATAATAATACGAAAACAACTTAAAATACATATTTATTTGTGATATCATATTAAATTCACGAGTAAGATTAATTCGCGATTCTAATTTTAACGTGTATAATATTATGTACCAGTGTACAATCAAATTTGTATACGTGCGATTTTATTTGTGTATAGTTAGATTCAATTTTGATCAATTTCCCAGTGCGCGATTTGCAAAGAAATTAATGATTTAGTAAGAAGAGTCAAAACGGCCGTCATGTATTGAAATATGATAAAAAAAATGATTGTCAGACAGAGAAAAGTATGGTTATTTAGAAACTACAATAATATGAGATCTAATATTCTGATAATATCTTATTCTTTATACAGACTTATTATACTTTTAGTCTATTTTAAATAAACAATAATTGCAAGAGTTGAAACGTATATTAAAATTTATCATCTCATGATTCAGATTCTTTGGTGGTAAGTAATTGGCACAAATAATGATTGATAAAAGCTCTATAAAGGTGTAAGACATATAATCCAATGTTTTAGATTTGTATTAAATAACGGTAAGTAGTAACCCAGCTTTACATCCGAAAAACAATCACAGAATAACAGAAAGAGAATAAATTACAGAAACAGAAGAAACCCGAATAAATTAATATGAAATTTTAAGCATAAGTATATTTACTATAATTATTAATAAACAGATAATTTGTAAACATTTAGGAACAAAAAAGATGCTCTTGGGTTTAAAATTAAACTTTAAAACACAATCATTATATTTTAACAATTTGTTAGTAATTTTGAATGCGAACAAAAGCTGAATCAACATTTTCTAGTGTTATTCATAGCAGATAGAATACTAAATTATTTCACATAAAATGTGATTCCACGTTTTGGTTATATCACAAAATATATGAGCATCGTAGCATTACAGTGATATTACTATCAGAAAATAATAAGTAGTAATATTTAACACTCTCATAACATTATTGATCAAAATGACTATTGTTGCAAATCAATTTTAGAGTGGAAATTTCTCAAGTTAAAATGTTTAAAGCGATTAAATTTTTTAATATAGGCCTAGTTCAAACAACTTGCAAAAATGTTTCAGTTGCCTACATTAAAATGATTTTCATCTATCAGCATACTTTTGTAAATGTTTACGTTAAATTTCAAGAGCTTTATTCAGCTTTTAAGTATGTACCATTTTAGATTTCGTTTACAAATTTTAAAAGTAAAATACACCAATTGTATAATGTCAATTAGATATAATGTACTTCCAACAACAGGTTTAAAATGCGGAACAAGCTAGTCCTAAACTCGTGACACCCACCTGTCAAACTAACTTAATGGCTTAATGACCTAAACAGTTCGTGCAAAATTAAGAGCTTCGTCTGTCAGCTGATTAATTAAGGAAGGCGTCAGTTCCACAGCTGGTGTTACTTATTAATTAGTAAACCCGTCACAAGAATGTTTTCTTATCTTTCGGCTTTAACAACACGCAATCTGTCTAGCGAACTACGAGTGGCGAGTAAGAGATTGGGGAATGCATATCAAGAATTAGATCAAAATTGTTTAATAATGTAGGTGCATAGATTAATCATAAAACAAACTTTGTTGTTTATTTATGCGCAACATCGACATATTTTTATCACTACGTCAAATATCGAACTTGCATTCCATTTGTGTACTTCATGACCTAACTAAAATTTATACTTTTCATTAGAGACTTTACAAATAATGCATTTTAAATCATTAATGAAACTTATAGAAGTTGTTCAATTCTTTACATTCTGATTTCAAGTGTTCAATGTTTTCAGGGGAACAAATGTATAAGGTTTAATTCTCATGAACCATAAATATTGTGGCGCCACCACCAATGTATTTATAAAACTTACTGGTAGGAAAAAAGCTTTACAAATTCGTCACATTGACAAGGACGTCAATTACAGCCAATATCAGACATGAATTAAAATGTTGAGCTTTAAGATTTAATTTAAACTTATGTTTTTATATTTAATAAATAATGTATTTCAAATCGCGATTTTAATGTAACAATTTATTTTTTCATTCTACTTTCAATCCCTCGTTAGTTTCTGTTTAGGCTATATTTCCGATGTAATAACAACAAGTCCTACTTAAATTTTAAATATAGTCCTACAGAAAAATTACTTCTTATTATTACTCTTTCTGACTTCAAAAAATATCCTCAATAATAATAATAATAATACAACATCAACATTTGACACTCGGCAGAATGAATACAAATTTTAACCGCAAAGCCAAAGGTTATGCCATAAATCACACCATCCCATACGTCGTAAATATTTTACACTTAAAGCTGGTGTGACCCTTCAGCCAATAAAGGTTTTAAAGGTGCGCCAACACTCAAGACGGCTGTAAGGGTGCAAGTAAATTGTTTGAACTTATGCCAGTTTTGACGGGTTATTTCTTTAAATTTATAGACGTTTTACAACGAATATTTATTTAATCTATTTACAATAATATTCCCTAAAGTAACATAGCTTCCATAATGTAAACATTTCTGATTTACATAATGAACGATATTGTCTAATAACTTTGACAACTTAGTTTGAAACAAGTTGTCTTGTCAATTTTATAAATACATATTTTAAGCCAAAAAATATATTATTCACCAAACATTTTCAAGATCTAGTTTTACCAATTCAATAAACCTAGGCTATGTTTAGATCAGCTATAAAAAATTGTCGTTTATTTAATATTTTAAAATTAATATTTTGATTGAATAGGCCTACATTTTTAATAAACCAAAACAGTTTTACAGTTCAAAGTCTAAACAGTAAATGCAATTTTGAATATATTTGGTTTAACATATTTACGATCAACGTACCATATTGTTTAGCAATTCCGAAATTGCATTGTCATACAATAAGCCTAGCAGTTGTTTAAAATTTACTGGATTAAATAACGAAAAATGTAACAAACGCAAGCAAATCCTTTACAACAAAACGAAGTTTTTCCAATCAATTTTAGTTTAAAGATTATACCTGCACAGTAATAAGTGTAAAGCAAATTGCTGATTCCTGGATGAGCGTAGGTAGAGAGACGTTGTCATTCCAACATGCCAAGCACATTCTGTACGTCCATTATTAACACTCCTAACTCGGTGGATGGTTGAACATATGAATTATCAAGGGAAGCTACCCACGTCCTTGCATTAAAACGTAATGAACTAATCCATTTTCAAAATGGAAAAATCAAAAGTTTATTATTATACAGGTATTTCTCAAACTACCGCTGAAATAATTGGTCAAATTATTGGTGACTATGTTTTATATGCGTTACATTTCCGGTTACTAGTTGCAAATTGAAATTCGGATCAATTAATCCATCCAAAATCTTTAGATTTAATCTTATTAATTTTGATAATGTTAATTTAACTAACTTTATAACTTTCTTTAAACCTATTTTTAAGCAGAAAATTTAACGGAAAAGTGAAGTAGCACAAATATGTATATTATAATTCATTCTAAGAATCTATATTTAACCCTCGCGCATTAAATCTCTTGGTGTTACTAAAGCATTATTATTATTATTATTATTATTATTTTAGTTCATTGGATCCTATTTTCGCCAGATTGTTAGTTACGGAAAAGTAATAAATGAAAGTGTATTACATTTTCTAAATAAACCTTAAATTTTATTTCTCTTTTTATGCTTTACATATTTACAAAACAAACTATACAAGCTCTGCCGTTTATAAATCTATCAAAACTGGCGTAAACTTTACTTTTAGCTGGAAACAACTTTCTAAAATCTTACAAAACAAGAACTTCTGCTACAAAAAGAAATAATCCAGCTTTATGCTCCAAAGGTTTCGTAGGCCTACCCACAGATATTATACCAACTAGTAGATGAAGAGCAAAACCGACTCCCAACACTCAGTATACCGTTAACTTCATGCATTGAAAACATTTATTGTTCACGAATGTTTAACCAAATTTTATATTTTTAGTATGAATACCTTAATACCTCAAACTAAATTTGTTTAAATTTTTTAACTGCAGTAGCATTTTTTCAAAAATATGGGGAATGGTTTTCAGCAAATGTTTGGAAATATCTAAAAAAAAACTACATATCACAAAAATTTTATTTTTTATATGATTAAATAAAGCCCTGTCAACTGATAACCAAGATACAGTATCATTCACCATTTATAATCGACTGCGACAGAAAAACAAGTGATCTTACAACGGTTCCGTATTTTATTTTAAGTAGGCCTAATGGAACCCAAATAATTTTTTCCTTTACTCCCATAATGAACTCATAAAATTGCTCTGTTAACCTACAATTTATAGTTTTAACATATTAATAAGCTCTATCCTCAACTATCCATAATATTTTCTGTATTGTATAATTAAAATTAAAATACCTAACATCAACTAGATTAAACTTTTGCTGCATACATTTTGTTATAATTACTCCCGTTATCATATTACGAAAGTTTCTTTTCGGTTGATTTTAATGTTAGTGTTTTAGCGAATTTATGTAAAACAAAATCTATGAATGCAAACGTTTGCCTACTCTGAATTTTAGTTTCATTCACACCATTGTCTAACAAGATATTTATCTGACTAATATGCAATTCTTTCATTTTCTTCAGGTTAGCAAATACTTTAAGAAAGTACTTTAACGTTCAACATTAATGCAAATAAATACAATTAATCTAGTACTGTTTCTATGAAAAGTTTTACGTTTTTTATTGCATGCCCAATATTTTCTAGATAATATTTTGACACAATGATATTGAGCAAAGATTTGTGTTGTTACAAATAACTAATATGTTTACAAAGTTTTGCATTTGTGATAAATAGACAATGGACGAGACTGCTATAATCAGATTTAGCCTCTTTGTGACCGACCCGTGTGCGAAATCCATTGGCATTGGCATGTACGTATTTTAAATGATTTACAATTTAGGTTAACAAAATAATATATCTATTTTTGATTACAGCAAATATCAAATTAATTATAACTATTTACTAGGGGTTATCCCATCGTGTTTCGCACCCATGTCCGCTCAATCCACACTAAAAAACAACTGCCTAATTTTTCGCCATTGAAACTATTAAAATGTCAACTTTTAAGTTACCATCTAATCTGCAATACCACTAAAAAAAGAAACAATTAAATAAATCTGTAACCTCTAACTAAATCCAAGTTTAACTCGCCTAACCAATATACTGAGTTTTTATTACTACCACCATTTTGAAATATCAAGTCTTAATTAACCAGGAACCAGGTGAGTTACGTAACAATTGGTGAAAGATTGATATTCGGAACTCCAGAATTAATGCACAAAATAGATGAATTAATTTGTGTTTTTCTCTAAACTGTAATTTAAGTTTGACTTTAAACTTGATAGTACATTTAGCCTTAAACAAATTTTATAATGTATGTTTGAAAGAAATATTATTCAGTACATATACAAAAATATAAAAATTTGTTTTGCCATTAGACGCGCTTTATGTTGACAGATTAGTAACTTTTCAAAATATACGGTATCGTGGATTTCATTACAGTTGGTTACTTATTTTGATCTTTTATAGAGGGTGAATTTAGATCATAGAGGTAAAAGGTTTTGGGACTATTCGGGTACAAAGTGCTACAGTGTGGCAAAGGTTTCAAGATAACGTTAAATACTTGTTTTGGTCTATTCATTAAAAGATGTGGGCGTACATCAATTAAATAACTGTAACTTTTTCCGTTATATTTTAGGTTGGATTGTGAAAACATCACAAATAATTGAAAACGTATTTGAACACGATACTGGACTCTTCTGTAACGATATAGTTCATGTTCCCGCAGACTATCAATCACTTCCACTCAGCTGTAATCATTACTCGTTGACATTAACGTGTTTACATAGTTGCAGTTTGATATTTGACTCCAACGAAGCTAGCGAGGTGTACTAATGTGTTAATCGATCGAAATGGCCGTGACATTTTCCATACACGGAATGCCAACTAGGCCATCTTTCCACGGCCGCATTCCTGTTTCAAATCTTACTGTAAATGTTACACCAAATAGAAGAAAACAAAGAGGGAAAATGCATTCTTGAAACAAGCACAAAGCTTTTAGTGAAATTAACTTTGATCGCTACTTTTGTTGTTGTGTTTTAAAAGCCATATGTAATCGGCTAATGGCACTTTAAAAACGGAAACTTGGAAATTCTATAACGTAGTGTAGCCTAACAAAATAATTTAAAAAATTGAACTATGGAGACTTTTGTTTAGAGTTTATAGACGTGAACTTTTATGCATTCTGTAAGTCAAGTAGAACTTCAACCCTAATCTATACGTCAACGAATAACAGATTAGGCCTACTCGTGTTAAATAATAAAGTAAGCACAAAAGTAAAAATATTTTAAAATCATCAATATATACATAAAAAAAACAAAGCAAATAAGGTAGTATTAGTAGTTTCATATTGAAGGTGGAGTTTCTACCAGGATTTTAGTTACAAATAAAAGTAAAAGTTAGAGGTAAAATATATTGTATTGAAAATTCAACTTTAATTATGAAAAAATAAACAAGTTTAAAAAAGAACAAATAATTATTTACTAATATAATATAGTAATGTAGCCTATATATTATATTAGTAAAAATAGTTTTTGCAAACATATAAAGTACGTATATAGGTCTGAAATGTTTGTTTGTTTGAATTTTCCATTGGTTTGAGTATGTTTAAGAGATATTGTATACATCACATATTTAGAAAACAATTTCAGTAACGTTTCTTATTAGTTTTATTGCGTTTTATTGCTTGTTGCGTGTGAGCTACTCTTGGAAAATCCCCCTCCCCCCCACTACGATAGTGATTCTAGAACAATACTATATTCGATTGGTTCCAAGTCCAATTAAAATCGTAAGCGAGTTACTCAACGATAAGTCTTGGGCTCCTGCAACCTCCCTCTCACTACCAATGTGCTAAAGTCTACTGTCTTAGTAGTGGAACACAACTTAGGATACTACAAAACATTGAGCCTCGTAAAAAACCAAGACGCACCCACGACGCTGAAGGAAAAATAAATGACATCAAAACAACAATCTAACCGTGAATGAAGAATACAACATTAGAATCATGTCTACTCACCTAGGAGTTACGTGGATAATGGGAAGGAGAGAACTAAACTTTGTGGCTCATGAAAGTAGGAGTGAAGTGAAGTTCTGGACTAAACAAAGATCAGACTTGGCCACAGTGTAGATATCACTACTTTAATAGGCTGACTTTTGGAAGGGGATCTGGAACTTTTCTTTTCTTCAAAAACTGGCCAAGT
>JAGFPH010000297.1:518951-530896 GCA_018207615.1 Philaenus spumarius | reverse complement strand
TTTTCTTCAAAAACTGGCCAAGTGTTAAGCAATCAAAATAAAAGAGCAGAGTTGCTCATGGAAGTAGGAGTAAAGTTAGGTCATGGCTTAAGAAAGAGCAGATTTTACACAATGAAGATATCACTACTTTGATAAGCTAATTTTTTTGGGAGAGGGTCTGGAACTTAATTCTTTTCACTGTTAGGTTTTTGTTGGGAATCAATTCGACCAGAATTTTTGAACTTTATAAATATTATTTTGTTGGACAACTCACTTTTTACGACAAATTACTATGGCAAACTACTGTAACAATTCGTCGGAAAACAATCATCAAAGGTTTGAAAAATAAATATTAACATTATTGATTCATCGCCTTCTTCAAAGTCAAGTTAGAAGAATGTATTCATACAACTCTGCATCTCTAACTTTCTTATCCGTGTTTTTAGTTGATAAACTTTATACTTTAAATTTGACATTTTTAAAACGAATTTAATGTTTTGTTTAAAAAGACTTTATTTGGTGTAATTTAAGTAATTCATAAAGGCCGTATGCATGTATTATAATATGAGAGCAGTAAATAATACAATAATTATACATCACTAACAAGTACGAGAGCTTAATCATAACAAACTCATATTTACCAAGAAGTAAAAGAATAATGATAACGATTTTGTTGATCAACAACACCAAATTATTACAACTCTAGATGAAGTAGGCCTAGCTAAAAATTTGATCAAATCAGATGGTAACTTTTAAGACTTTTGAATCACTTAGGCCTGTCACTCAGACAACGTAACTTATCTAACTAGCACACCCTGCATTAACATGTGAAAGTACACTCTTTACATGTTTTTCTTTCGTTTAACCTTTTAAAATATAAGTTCAATGTTATAAAAGAAACTCTACAAAGCATCTGTCCCAAAAGAAGACAAAACTGTCTGGTCAAAGATCAAACTCCTTACAGGCAACAATTTAATACTAATTGGCCGACCTACCACTTGAGACTTTCTCATTTTCGTTCTTTTCATTATTCAGTGCTCTCTTTCATCTACTTTTATACTCCTTGTTATATTTTAATGCACAACTATAGAGGTTTGAAAGAATGAACGCGAAAATATTTTCTCACAAAAGAATCCAATGTTCTATTTTTCCAGACAGACATTTTCATTAGTCTGCAACTTTGAAAGGGAAAATAGAAAAACAGAGGTTTGGATTCTGAACTTTTACTTTAAAAGGTTTATGAAACTCGAGAAATAAACAAAACTCTTTGCAATATTACTTGGAGATTTGGGGGAAATTTTAATTGAGATTCCAATTAATTTCTTGCTGTGCACAAATAACAGATTGGCGTTTGAAATGGTTCTAAAAAGCAAACTCATTAATTAATATTTGTACAAATAATATTATTGCAATTTTAATTACTTACCGATAAATTTATTCACAAATTAAATTATTTTAATAGTGACAGCAATTGCACAAATTATACTTTTAATTTCACTCTTCGCTATTTTATATTTACATAAAATTCTTACATAATGTTGAGAAATTAATACCTTATTTACAAGGTTACACCAACAATGTCTTTCTTGCTTACATATTATTTGCAAACTCGGTTAATGTTTACGTTTTTATTTTAAGAAAACAATTTACAAGCTTTGAAAAGAAATCCCCCATTGTATTGTTTGCTGCCTGGGAATCAAAGTCTTTCAGGATTTTTGAAATTTTGGCTAGCAAATAATTAATTATGTTCAATACTTGTTATCTAGTTTGACTATCAAGTTATTTTAATAGTTATTCTTTTTTCTCAAAACACTATTTTCATAGACGAATCGTTTAGATCATTATAATTTACAAAGTAAGCGATTAAGCAAAAGCATAATTTGTATCAGATGTTTATAATATTTTGTATATTATACATGTTGTATGGATTTTTTTTAGGGGGGGGGGGTTTAAAGGCGAAAAACCTGGGTGGTTATCATCGCCTCTCTCCATGTTGTATGGAACATAACATTAATATATTATTGTTTGCGTTAGCCAATATAACTTGACTTTACTAACTTTAGGTGTATCGATGTTTACCCAATTGAAAACGTAATGTAGGTTTTTCTAACATGTTGTTTAAGTTTATACTCTAATTGAGGTTTATACTATAATAGAGTTTATACTCTAACCCCATATCATACCTATAGATTTTCGTACGATGTTTTATAAAGTTTTTAAATTGATTTTTTCTAATACATACCTTGTGTATTTAAGTACATATTACTTGCGTACGTAAATTGAAGTGCATATGTTGACCTAATATACATCTATCCTTCTTCAAGTCACAGATTCCTGCCCCATTTACAACAAATTATATTTACATAAACGCCAAGTTTAACTAGCCTAACCTAAATGTGTGTTGGTTTTTTGCAAAATCGAGAACTACTTTTTTTGTTGCTTAAAACCTTTATTTTATGTCAGATTAATGAAAACGCCAGAGCTGCGAATAGAGCAGGATTGGCATTTCAAGCGAAAGTAAAAGTTAGCAGTAATTCAACTGGTATGCATGTCGCACATAACTTTGTGTATCTGAAACGACTTGGGCGATTCATTTTGAATATGATTAAGATTGATACAATTAATTGTATATTATATCTTGGAAGTAATTCGTTTTAAAGGATCCAAAACTCATCTATTTCTAGCAAAATAATTATAATTTTCGTCCAATTTTCTCAAAATATTATTTAAATTTCTCTCCCCATTTTTTTTGAACAAACCAATATGTAAAAGCTTCTTAAGTTATTTTAAAATATGTTAAATGGGTTTACATTTACAACTAATTAGAGTATTTAAACTGATTAATGAAAAAAAGTTCCGACGTTTTGTTATTCAGTATGGATAAACCTAATTTATGCTCATTTCTCACAAGAGTAAAACGTCCAGACAACCTGACGTAGATTCAATCAGCCTGATTGTGCCATAAATAAAAGCATACACATAAGTTTTTTCTCGCAGACAACACGGCATTAAATCAAATACTGTGTCTCTAATTGATTCAAGTGTAATAGATGGACTGAAGTGGAGACACCAAGAGGCTATAGCTATTAAAATTCCTTTCTAATGTGTATCGCCATGGCTGGTACAAGTCTAGCAACGGATGTCTACATTCGCGGTGTGGAAGATTTATTTAGAAACTAACTTGAGAAAAGGCTAATAAACTGACTTTTGTTTATTGGGCGAGGAACTCATTTTATGTGATGCATTGGTCTAATTGGTATTTTAGCTCTAAAAACTTAAAAAGAATGCTTTTGTTATGTATATTAAAAATAATACAAAAGTCAACAACCTATAGGGTTAAACTATTACGAATGAAGTAATACAACGTTTTACATTTCAAAGCCTGGTAGAATCCTCCATAATAGTGGATTTATTGTTAAAAAAATATATATAATAATTTTACTGTTGCGTTATTGTTGCTATTTTTTAATTCCAGGCTGATTTTAAAAGGCGCACGCATGGGTTACTTTGTTGAAAATTCCCTTCTGATATCCACTGCAATAGGATTCACTAAATTCATATATGATTTTGAATTATTCACTCAACTTGTGAAAAAACGCTGATTATGTAGGCCTACATATTAACAGAACAAAATGTATAAAAATCAGAATGTTTTTCAAAATGAGAATCAGAATGAGAAAAATTAACAAACAGAAGAAAACCTACTTAAAAGTATAAAATCACTACGAGCGTTTGTTTCACAACAGCATAGCTTGTAAACTATAAACAGAAACAAAGTCCCCCTGCAATGCCAAAATCTGTTTATCTGTAGTCTATACATAATTTAGCATAACAATAAACGTTTGGTAATCCAATTGTTAGGCCTACCTATTTCTGAAGATATTCCGGGTGACTTTCATGCGTTTTGTTTTATATTGAAAAAATGTTGTCATTATTATAGAAAAACTATGAAATTTCATTTTTATTTCATCGGTTTATTTATAAGGGCACTTTTGGGGTTTTTGTTTGTTTTAGTTTACAACCCTATATTGATTCCTTTCCTATCTACCTGGCCGAATTTCGTGCGCTTTGTTTAAAATGAAAAAAGGTTTTTTTATTTCATCTTTATTTTAATAAGGGACCTTTTTGGGGTTTTTTGGTTTAGGTTATTGATGCTTATTTCAGGAGATCTACAGGGCCGATTTTAGTGTGGTTTGTTTCGTTATGAAATGCCATATTTTATGTCATCGTTATATTTACAAGGGCACCTTGGGATTTTTGGTTTTAGGTTATACCCTTATTGTTTCTGAAGATTAAATTCAACTAGAAATTTTTACCAACCCATCTGGTACAGCCGACCTCGGGAGACTTTTTTTACTTAGTGTGACATAAGCTACGCACTAAACTTGTTTTTATTAATTTAATACATTAGATACAACACCAGACATTTTATATTATATATGCAAGCTCATTCTATTTTGGAATTATATAATCTATAACTAACTTTAATGATTTTATAACTTGAAAGGCACATTATCAATAGATAAGTTAACAAGTTGAGATAGTAAAGATCTACCGATAGTATACATAACCTACATGAGTATAATGTAATTTTCTGAAATAAGGTGAATCAATGTCACGGAAATGGACATCAATTTAGATGAAATAAAAAAAAAACACAGGCATTATTCCGGAAACCAATCGAGATATTGCTATTTTGAAAAATCAATCGAACTTAATATCAAATTTTACAAAATACCCACGATTCGGAAAATATCAGGTATGTTTCGCAAAAGAATAGTACTGCAACTTTTTAGATCAACGGATATTTGTAGAATACTTTGGTAACTGTATCGCTAGTTTAAAGTTTCAGTTCCAGGAAAAAAATCATATTCCCACCTTCAGCCCGCAATAGGTTCTTCTTAGCCTACATACAAACCATTATTGCAGTGGCTTTTAATGTTTGTGCTTGACTAGCCCTTGTCTTCTTTTTAGATTAACCAGTTGAATAGCTGATATATGATTTCGACGTACACATTCTAAAAAAGCTAGATTTTAAATGATTAGGCCTTGCAAAAAATAACAACCCATTGTGTGCGTGATAATTGTCTATGTATCTCTAATTCTGTTTTTGTGTTCACTAAAAGCTAAGTAAAATTCCATCGCAAAATGTTGTAAAGTAGAGGAGTTACTGACACTGACGGACATATTTGACGTCTAATATTCATTTTTATAAACAAATAAATAAAACCAATTATTAACAAACTGTGAATAGTTTTGCTCTTAAATTACCAAGTTTTGGAATGCAGAACAAGCCGTTGCCATCCTTTGGTAGAAAATAGAATACCTTCTGGTTTAGACGTCACTTTTATACATTTGTAAGTATATATATTTGTATTTTACGTATATATATAAGTGTAAATTGAGTTACGTCATGTGTATTCTATATTGTCATTCGCGCGAAACTAAGTAGACGTCGACCCGAATTGCATGTCACAGTTGTGTTTTGTGTTGTGAGTTAAATGTTTTTGTGTTATACGTAATGTGAACATTTTAATGTTTTAATGTCTTACGATGAAAATATGTTTCGAAACGCGTCATAAACATACGCTGAACGAAGTCACACGACGTATAAAAGGTAAAATTAGTTCTATTCTATAATACAGAAATAATATAAAACTCGAACGCCGAGGGCATGGTCGTCCCACAAATAAAAAAGTTTATTTAAATATCCTTTTATTATACATGATGTTATTTCGATTTCTACCTCCCGTAAGAGACGTTTTACTTTCTGTAGAAATATTATTAACAACAACGCATCCACATGCCACAATAACGTACTAAACTAACGAGTAATATACACCCCTCTGCCACTAATCTCCCCATACAAGCAAGTTGAGTTTAAATTAAAATATTATAAAAGAGAAGTTCTAAAAATAATTGCATTAAAATAACTGTATCAAGTTGACTGTCTCAACATTCCGAAGCATTCATAACAAGCTACTTTATATGGAAACTTGTGTCTGCTCTTTGTGGTTTTTTTAATGTATGTTAACTTGTCAACAAGTGTTGATTTATACTCTACTGTTTTTATTGAAACATGATATCTCGACAAATTATGCAAACGTGTAAAAATTGTATAAATTAAAGAAAGGCTTTGCCAATTAATGAACCATTTGACATGAACGATTTGTGTAATAGCATAGAATAAATTTTTAGTATAATATATAAGTTGGAATTATTTACAAAATTGCAACGTAGAGTTTATTAGATGCTTCTCATTATGCATTCATTAGAAACCGTTGCTAACTTTTCCCTTCTTTAACTTACTTTTCCACTTACATAATGAATATTTCATGAACACGAAAACCCCACAGTCAATCTTAACAAAGAGTATAAGCCGGGGGCATCATTAGGTGAACAATATACAATAAAATGAATATTAAAGTTTTGTTTATAACGCCCAATAAGAAATGATAAAATAATTTCACTTAAAAAAAGTCAGTTCATAAATAATCATTAGTTCAAGGAAAAAATTTAAGTAATAATTAAGAAGGAATTAATTTAAATAACTGTTTGAATCAAGTAGTACTAGAAATAATAGATCTAAATTAAACAATAACAATATACTTTAGTCTGAATTGTGGTGTTTAGTAATGTTTTTAAATTATAATTTTTGCTTCATTAGTTCTGTTATAATAATATATCATCACCAATAATTTATGAACCTAATTGTTATTTAAAAAAATTAGTATGTATGAGTCAGACTGTTTTGTGCTGTGTGACCATCTACAACCATCTATATAAAATGTTTTCTAATCTACAAGTTTAGTATATTAAATATTTAGTTGTTTTATGCATACGTTAAATTTCTACATTTGAATTATACAGCAATGAAAGTTCGTTACTGAAAGGGATAAGACGAATCCAGCTAGAGTTAAATTATTAAGAGTTTTGAACTGTATAATCAGCGTCCCCTTTCTATACTGATAAAAATCATATAAAAACAAATGTTTTCTTGAATAATGTGTATAGACCACATAAATCACGCTAATATTCATCACACTCAATTGAAATAATTGAACGATGTTTATCATTATGAAATAGTGTTTTGTTAGCACTTAGTTCTTAATTAAAATTAAGTGGTCTACAAATAAACTAGCCTGAACGCCAGATGACACCCGCAAAAGGCATCTCATTCATGTTCGCAACTGACTCCATGTTCTAAAATCTGAAGCGCTTGTAAACAACAACTAATTCAGAAGAGCGTAAAATGGATGGTTCATATTTATATGTTTATTCAGAAAGTGAGAACTAAAACATTAAAATTGGAGTCACATCAGTAAAATTTTTATAAATTTACTAACGAAGAGCAATCTTGGGCAATTTATAATGACGTGCATTTTGTTTAGTACTGTATATGTCGAATGTTGAGTGCTACACCTAAGGAAGCATTATCCATTAATTGTAAATACATTCATTAAAGATGAAATAAAACAATAACACAAAATCTCAAAACAAATACGTTTAATAAATCAAACGCGTTTCAACGACAAAGTCGCCATCCTCAGTGATAAAGCTACAAAAGCCAAACTTATGCCTAGACTTCTAACCTAAAATTAATGTATGTATGTTGAAGTTAAGGCAGGTAAAATAAATTAAATATACACACAATAATTTTAGGTTAGCCCTAGACTGATGAACCAACATTTTATGTTAATTGAATGTATTTCGACGCTTAACGATAATATCTGAACTATCCCGGACGAAACGATTTAATTTACATTGATGAACCAAAACACATGTTTCTTGAATGTTCATTGCCATAGCAACCAATTTGATAACGCTTTTTCGTTACTTGTATTTTATATTTGTCATTGACTTTGCCTTTAAAAACAAAACAAACAAAATATTTGTCATTGCCATAGCAACCAATTAATTAATAACACTTTTTTTCGTTGCGCATTACATTTTCTATTGCTAACTCCTACCGCAATCCGCGTTAAGGAACTACTTTCCAAAAATACAATATTTTGACCAAACTACCAAGCTACGTCCCTTCAGGTATCTGAAACAAGAAACCTTTCATTCCGGTAAATTGTCCAACTCATGACAACTATTGCTGAAATGTTGATAAGTCCTGCTTCCACTATGAGCAAGTGCAAACTTACTTGATCATTTCTCACAACTAGAAAATGCTTGGTTAGTTGAACTTCATAATTGACGCTGGTATGATGAATCTGACTCTCTAAGGTGTTCCAACATTGGGCTTTATTCAATTAAAAGACGAGCAATCGAAAGAAGAGCTAGAGAAATGCTGCAATTGCGGCGGCGTTCACGTGGCGAGCTGGAAGGGCTGCCAGAGTCATAGGCAGAGAGAGGACAAGGAACAGGCGCAGCACTCCAGCTGTGGGTCGCGCGGAGTGAGGAAGGCCTCAGCCCACCTCTAACCGGCGTCCTGCTTCGGGTGTTGCAGATCTACCTGGTGGTCGACGGGGCGGATCTGGACCTAGTCCTAGGACTGTCCTACCGGCTGCTGCCTCCATGTCTGCTGTGTCAGCTACTCAGCCTTTTACAAAAGTTCTGGTTGCCCAGCCATTGCCAACTAATGTTTCTGTTCCAGATTCAGGCGCTTTAACGTATGCTGCAGCAGTCACGACTACCAAACGACCTACGGCTGGAGTTGAAGTCCCAGCCAAGAGATCCTGAAAGAGGGCAACACCCCTCCTTCCAACTCTTATGTTTCAGATTCCGACGTAAGCGAGTCTGACGCTGGCACAGAGACGTCCAAGGGATCGTCGATTATGACTCCTGAGGAATTACCTCCAAGGAAGCGGCGAGTACCTGTGCGCAAGCCGACTGTCCAAGAAGATAGAGCTGAGGTCTCCACCTGCTCCAGTCCCGCCATAACTAACAAAAAGCTGGCTTTGTGATCACACAGCTTATTTCTATTGTTTTAGGTTCTGCGAACAAAAGCCCGGCAGAGCTGCTTGCAGCTATTTTAACCAGCCTCCAGAATCTAATCCGCGATGAATAGAGATCTCAAGGTGGTGTCATCCTAATCGTGAGACTCATCTACAGCCGGGTCACGCCTTTACACTTCCTGCCTACAGGACTTATCGTACCGACCGGGTCGCAAGACCTAGTGGTGGTGGTAATCCTGGGGGTGGGATCGCTGTATTGGTGCACCGCAGGCTGACTCACAGAGATATCCCCACTAACAAACTCCAGGTGTGACACTCTCGCTGTATGTTGATGATGCGTTTCCGGATGCAAATCCGGCTTATGCAAAAAACACCATGCAGAAACAAATGGAAAAAATTGGAGACTCTTCAGACAGCTGCTCTTCGCAGACGCAAAAGCCATGGTAGTTGAGGAACTCCGCCATTCTAGGGCCAGCCGGCAATCCTACATTAGATGTTTCGCCAAACGAGGTGCTACCAAACTGTTTCAGGTTGCACGAGACTCGGGCTATCCTCATATAGCCGAGATCTGCAGGAGACTCGACATCCCGGAAGATGGAAGGCCTAGGCCTGCCTTTATCCTGGATTACCCACCATAGGTTTCTTCACGCCGCAACTTCATCATGATCGACACTAACTTGTTTGCTTCCATTTTCTTTTTCATTGAATTTCAGATTGCTGCTTGCAGCCATTAGGGAATTCCCTAGTGCTGCAAACGTTCCCTTCAGTGTGCAAGCGCAGTGTCTCTGTCCGTTGACGGTACTGGAGTGTGTAACTTGCCCTTCCGAGGAAGTCGGCGCATCACTCTTGTGCCTGTGTTTGGTTCAGACTTCCCCTTGGGGGGAGGGAGGTGGTTTTGGTTAAAATAGACGTCTACCTACTTCATTCCAGTGCATGCCACTAACACATTTCTGTTTCAGCAAGTTTTACACATTGACTCTTGCAGTCATTAGGGATTTTCCCTAGACGCTGCTACTCCCTCCCTTTTAGCAGTTTGGGGAGAGGGGATGGTTTAGTGGGTAGTTGGGTCCGAGTGGTATCAGATCGAGTCCCACAGTACCTTCTCTGGCCGGGAGGTCTCTAGGCCTATACAAAAAATGACGAAAGGTACTATACCAATCGCACACACTGGCTTACTCCCATTTGCCGCCAAATTCTTCCAGACCTATTAATGTATTCATGTAAATAAATAATATTTATTGAAATAAATATGTAAAACAATACTCACTGGTGAGAGGTGACATTGAAGAACATATCTGAGTACTGAGGAGCCGAATCTTCAGGTCCATGTGGTGCCGGAAAACTGAGCATCAACATTACTGGTTTCCTAGAGAAGTATTGCTTGGATTGGCGGAGAAAAGCAATGGAATCGTTGGCTATCAAATCTGGGTAGTAGTCCTGTACGGAAAGAGAAATAGTCACATTTTAATTGTTTGTTGTAACTAGATTAATATACTATTGTCGTAAATCACATTTAAGATATCTTTTTAATTTTAATAAGTATTGACAGTACTGAAGGGATGCACAAATAAAAGTGTTTAAATTATTTTTTAAACCATTTACAAATACATATAAATACAAATGCTATAGAAAAGTCATAATGTGTTTGCTACACCATTCATCTAAACATTATCTTATGCTCGTACTGTAACATTTTATACTTATTTGAGTCACACATACATTGTAAACAAACAATTTTATATCACACAAGCCCATACATATGCAAAGCACAGCCTAGCAGTTGTCTACTACTGTTAAAACCCCTTCATTTCCAGTTAAGAGTTCAGTGTCCCTCTATTTGTTCCTCTTGTGCGACTATTATCGCAGAGTAGTAATTTGTACGAGGGTCTCTTTAAAGCACGTCGAACCATAGTGCTTTTGAACCTCTATTAAGTTTTATTATAAACGTCTTTATATGCGGGTTTATTAGAAATAAAACTAATTTCATTTGACAAGAGGAACAAAGAAAATTCTATATAACGGATCACAAAAAGAAATAAACGGGACCAGGAACTGGCACATACTTTCTCACAAACATATTTAAATTATTAAACAGATTCACTGTGACTTGTAGGGTGGGGTAGGAGAGGTGATTTTTTATTAAAGTTGGAGATTAACTAATAAATATTATTATTATCTAGAGAGAAAACTATTCGATCGATTTCGAACAAATTTGCACCAAACAAGTCAATTAGGCCTTTATAGATGCACGAAAAAAGGTTTTGAAACATTTTGAAAAACAACCCTCTTTATGGCCAAAAAAAATTAACTGGGTGTGCTTAAGACCACACGTTGGAAGTGATAACTTCTATGACTACGGGGATTTTTAACTCGGTAAATGTGTACAATTATAAGGATTATAAAACTGTAGGCCTATTTGTTCAAATTGTTTATTTATATCCGTTATTATATATTTAAAGAAAGGTAAAAATATTATCTTTTAGTTACCTTTTATTTCATATTGATAGATCAAATGATTTAGAAGTTGTTAATATTACAGTAAAGAAATTAATAATCAAATATGTTATACAAAGATGTACGAATGTTTGCGAAGTTAAACAGTAGGTATCCTTCTTTAAATTTGTATAAACGAATATATTGATGATCAAAGGTTAGTTTTATTTACAGTTTATAACCCCAAAGCAAATCTTATAACGTGTAGAAGCCCATATAACTTATAGTTATAGAAGCCTACATTAGTTGTATAACTAATATATAAGAAAATTAACATCACAAGAAATTTTAATGGTTGAAGTTGTAAACATAACCCCAAAATATAATCTACGCTGGGTTTTGTTTAAGAATTACAGATGATGGGCGAAATCAGCTGTTATATTATATTAACTAATTCTTATGTGTTAATTTGATTGCTATGCTAATAAATGTAAATAATGTATTAATAATATTCCCTCTCCACGATCTGACTTGTGTCTAAACAAAAGCGTGACGCGAGATCTCGCGAGAAATCTGGCGTGATGCGAGATCTCGCGGGAAATCTGGCGTGATGCAAGATCTCGCGAGAAA
>JAGFPH010000297.1:477026-518941 GCA_018207615.1 Philaenus spumarius | reverse complement strand
TCTCGCGGGAAATCTGGCGTGATGCAAGATCTCGCGAGAAATCTGGCTTGACGCGAGATTTCGAAAACATAGCCAAGTCGAAAGTGCCCAACGGGCCAATAGAAGTTATCACTTCAAAAACCCCAAAAATCAGTTATTATTAGCTAAACGAGAATTTTTAGAAAGATGCAGTTTTTCATATGGTACCGGTAGTGTACATTAAAGGCTACAAATAAGCCAAATTTTATCAAAATCGTTAAAGCAGTTTTTTTTTTTAAATAATAACTGATTTTTTGGGTTTTTTTTCCAAAAAGAAGGTTGTTTTTCAAAATTTTTAATTAATTTATTTAATTAAATAATTTAAATAATTATAGTCTAAGTACATTTATGTTATCAGAGCAAACAGGGCATATGGCGGGAATGGATCTGCACCAGATTATCCATACGTAATTTCATTCAAACTACAGAGTGCTTTTTAACGAAAATTAAGTTTATTATACAACTATAATAAAATTTGATTATTATGAATTTTGTTGATATTATTTAATAATTATTCTACACTTCATAACATATACATACTTCGATCAATTAAATGTAATATACACTTCGCTACGCCCATTATAAAAAGCTGTTAATTTAATCATTAGTTTCAGAAATCGCATGACTAAGCACTTCAGCGGCAATGATTTCTTGACAGGCTGTTTCCAAGGTTGCCATCTACCGCTACATCCTGCCAATACATCTGGATCAGACTAGCGGCACGTCTTTCTCTTCCTTTTCTATTAAACTTAAAGGATGTACGTGCTTTGACACGTTAATAAGAGTTGGTTCAGGAAATGTTATCACTTCTGGGTAATTGAGAGTTCATCGTAAAACTTAGTAGGCCCTAATCGTTTCTATCGTTAAAGAACTTTTATACAACAAATTAGTTTTTAAATTTTGCATCATGATTGATAATTAAAAGAAAACTTTTTAAGCAATTTAAAACGAGCAAGAAAACCAATATGTTTAGTAAGTGTTATTTTTACTTACTTAACCCAACCTCTACCGAAATCAATTAGTTTAGCTAATAAAAATAAACTTAACCTAGCTCTTCCAGAATCGAATTAGTTAGGCTATGTTTGTCTAATAAACCATAACCAAAGACAAAATGTAGCGAATAAATTATTTATAGCTAATTAAAGTTAACCGTAACATAGTATTACCGGTAACAACGTGATTATGTTTAGGTACCGGTAATAAAAAATAACAAACCCTAACCCTACCATTTACGAATGAATTAGTTTAGCTAATCAAAATTAGCTTATAAAAATTAACTTAACCTAGCTCTTCCAGAATCGAATTAGTTAGGCTATGTTTGTCTAATAAACCATAACCAAAGACAAAATGTAACGAATAAATTATTTATAGCTAATTAAAGTTAACCGTAACATAGTATTACCGGTAACAACGTGATTATGTTTAGGTACCGGTAATAAAAAATAACCAAACCTAACCCTACCATTTACGAATGAATTAGTTTAGCTAATCAAAATTAGCTTATAAAAATTAACTTAAACTAGCTCTTCCAGAAACGAATTATATAGTTATGTTTATCTAATAAATCCTACACTGAAACCTATAACGAATAAATTATTGTTATCTAAACTTTAACCGTAACCTACCTGTATAGAAGTAATTACGTTTAGGTAGTAAAAAATTAACTAACATAACCCTACCAGTTAATTATGATTAGCTAATAAAACCTGACGTAACCTGCCCCCTCCTGCAACGGACAAATTTTGTTTAGTATATAAACCCTATACTAACAATACCAGTAACGAATTAATTATGTTTAGCAAATAAAACCTAACCTAACTTTGCCACTAACGAATTAATTATGTTTTGTTCATGAACCTAACCAAATGTGTAACAAATTAATTAAATTTAGGTAATAAACCCTAACACACTCTGTTACGAGATAAACTATGTTTAGCTAGTAAAATATTATCCACATTTGTAGCGAATGGAAATGTATGATGTTCTAACTTAACCTAACAATACCAGTACCAAATTAACTATGATTAGCAATTAAAACATAGCATAACCCTAAACCCTAGGCTAATTTGACCGAAAAAAGAAAAATCCTGAAAAATAAACAAAAGCAGCAAATTATTTTATTCCATTCTAGGCAGCCCAAATAAGAGTAATAAGAGTTTGCTACAGTTTCTGAGCCTGGCATAACTTTTGGGAGCCTAAAAACTACGAAATGTCGACACTTGTTTCAATTTTTATTTTAAATTCTGAAACGACTTATCCTACCGAAAATATTATTCTAAAATGCATAAGAAGATAAAATGTCACGTCCAATCTGCTTAAATATTAAATTCGGTTCAGTGGTTTAGCCAGAACTTGAGCCCAACCCACTTTTCAGATAATTTGGTAAACATTGCCGATCTTTGAAGATTTACTTTGGCTAAACCACTGGATCGAATTTAACGTTTAAGGGCTCATTGGACGCATGGGCGGATCCAGCCGGTTTTCAAGGGGGGCTGTCTCCTATCCGGGGGGGGGGGGGGTAAAGAATTTTTTTTTTGAATACAGTGCTTGAAAACGTCTTTTTAGACAATTTTACGATCACCCATTTTGAATAGGAATTAAGGATTACATGCTTTACCAAAAATAAAGTTTTATTATAACTAATTGTAGAGAATAAACCATAGAATTGAACTGTATTCTTGAAAATGTTAAATAGATTTATTCTAAAAACTTATTTCACTAAATTACAACAACTAATCAAAATTCTCACAAACGTATAGTACCTATATAGTTCCAGCCAGACAGGAAAAGGTAACGACTAACGCGCTTAGGGCGTTGAAAATGTACATATTTCACAGATATACCAAATACCCGAATAGTTCGGAACACTAAACCAGCTTTTCCTTATACTAGTAGTTCTATGAACAGTAGACCTCGCTCGTTGAAATAACAAATGTGGTTTTAAGCTCAGGTTAAAAATAGTGTGCCAGTAAGGAAGTAAGCACAAGGTTTAGCCAGTGAAGCATTTTTTGGAATTCCCGGGATTCCGGGTATCTAGTTCTCGTTTTTTTCTTTTCTTGAGCTTTAACTACTAAAGATTTTCTTTTAGAGCCATTGTGTTTTATATAGGTTAATAATGCGTAAGATAGTTAAAAATATCGCAAGTAACAAAATGTGGTTTTAAGCTCAGGTTAAAAATAATGTGCCATTAAGGAAGTAAGCACAAGGTTTAGCCAGTGAAACATTATTTTGCAATTCCCGCGATTCCGGGATTTCTAGTTCTCGTTTTTTTTTCTTTTCTTGAGCTTTAACTGCTAAAGATTTTCTTTTAGAGGCATTGTGTTTTGTATAGGTTAATAATGCGTAAGATAGCTAAAAATATCGCGTTATAGAAGGACAACATAGAATTAAATATTTACATACTTAAATAACTAAAACTTAACAATGTATTTACAGTTCCATAACTTTCATATCATATTCCAATATTAGAAATAATGAAAACAAACGATGTTAAAACGTCGTGATAGTGATCTCAACCCATGTACCAACACTTCCCACGGTGTCCAACGGTTATTTTTTATATGTCCTTTATCGCCGAGAGGTTTGTTCATCTCATTTTGTAATTCAAGTAAAGCTAAGACAAGTACTTTTATGAAATTTACAATGATAATTTACAAGTATACAGTTTAATTCTTTGATTTATTATCTACACTTTCTTATCCTATACACTTTCTTATTATTATATGTAATTTTTGGGCAAAATATAAATATATTCCTAAATTATTATTCAAAACAGGCTTAGTTTTGTTAGCAGTCTTGCAGTAGGAACATAAAATCTGGTGTTTTCAAAATAAGAAATCTGAAATTGATAAATATTTTTATACAATTCTATTTATAACTAAATTCCGAAACGTTTTTACATTAAATTTATGAAAAAAAATACAATAATTTTTACTACTTTTTATGTAGGCCTAAATTTGAACTTTTTCCTTTCGTTACTGAACATGCTTGTTTCTTGAGCTAATAACTTTGTTAATTTTACTTCAATCATTTTTTTACAGGCATATATGAATTCTTTGAACCTTTATCTACAAAAAAGCTATGGAACACTTTTGAATTGGTTTAGAATAAACGTATAAAACATGGTTGAAATACAAAAACTTGACGATTTTTAACAAATTTGAAGTTTACGGCCATTTTGTGAGCTTACTGTTAGAGATACGGAAAAAATCAAGAATACAATTTTGTTGAAAATCTAATTTGCTACAAACAAAATGTTATTAGTTTTTAAATTCGACTTTTTGGAAAAAAGCTTACACTGAGAGAAACGGTCCGGCCACCATTTTTATTTTATTTAATTGGTTAAAAAGAAAATGGAAAAAACCCGTATATATACATGGCTCGGCCTAGGAATAAGGAACATTCATGCAAAAAATCATCAAAATCGGTCAAGGCGTTTGGCCGTAATTGTGAGACAGACACACAGACGAAATGCCGAACGGTCGAGTTAAAACGGAGACCTCGCTTCGCTCGGTCAATTAAACGGAAATATAGAACTTGCACTTCAAATCGATATAAAAATTATTATACGAATACTGCATATAGTTTTTTAATAGATACATCAATTTCAAAATGTGCTTTCTCATTTTTTGAAAACTGTCCAATTGCAAGGGTTTACAGACAAATTCATATCTAAGAAACTATAAGAGTGACGAATGATTAGAAGATGGTAGAAAGTTAAAATCTTGACAAATTCTGTGGTGTCCTTATTTTCTTATCAAAACAAGTTTGTCTAACGATTATGTGCCTTTAAAAAGTGACAAGTTTGAGTCATTTCCTTACGCTTTCTAGCGCGGCATCAATATTGATTTAGGCAACTACAATTTTACAACGATGATTACATAGGTAAATATACTTTTTAGAAGAAATTTGTAAATACAAAAATTGAAGTTTAAACCATTTTCTTTCCAATGTCTTTTGTTTTAGTGAGATTTGATAATATTTAGTGGGTGAAATATTCGATACAAGTTGTGTTGCCACTTAGACGGTTTAACAAAAATATAATAACCCAAGGAGGGGCTGCAGCCACCACATCCCCCCCCCCCAGGATCCGCCAGTGATGGGACGTGAAATTTTGTCTTCTTTAATTCATTATAGAGTAATTTTTCCGTAGGATAAGTCGTTTCCAAGTTAAAAATATTGCCGAAATTTCGAAATTGTTAGGCTCCTCAAAGTTATACCATACTCAGAAACTGTTGCAAACTCATGTTACTCTTATATGGGATTCCCAAAGTGTGTACCAGCTTTAAAGAAATAATGACAACAATTTGGAATGCGTGCTGGGCTAAGACTAAGATGGTACATACAATCCTATAAGAATTAAAACTTTACCGAGTACAGCAAAAGATCTGTAACCTTACCTTATTTAAAGTTGATATTGAACACCTGAGTTAGCTATTTACAGGAAATACAATAAATACAATTCATATAACAAACAGTTTGTTTATTAAATTACTTGCAAATTGATATGCAAAAATCATATGCCCTTAAAGAAAAGATTTAAATTGATATGCCCTTAGTTATAATTGAAAAGAAATTGAAGAATAGTTTACCTTTACAATATTGATTTTGATTAAATTTAAAAGATCCCTCCCCTAAAGTAAAATGAGAAAAACTAGTTTAGTAAAACTAAATTTTTGATTTAAGAACTAGTTTACATTTCACTTCGCGTTTTACAAGATTTTTACTTTGCCATG
Organism: Philaenus spumarius; assembly: GCA_018207615.1. Lineage (NCBI taxonomy): Eukaryota > Metazoa > Arthropoda > Insecta > Hemiptera > Aphrophoridae > Philaenus > Philaenus spumarius. The sequence goes on along the minus strand of JAGFPH010000297.1, from coordinate 513,188 downwards.
GGGTTTTCGAAGTTTTTCATGTCGGTCGTTGAACGAAAGTCTTTGCAAGTTCAAGGTTTATAGACGAAGAGACGGGACTCAAGCTTACGTAACTAGTCGAACGATACGCTGATATCTACGCATGCGCTTAGCACTGCCTTATGCAGTCTTGATAGTCAGCTGTTTGGAGTTATGTTCGCTACCCGCTAGATGCCGTTGGCGTTCAGTTTATTAAGCAGGGATTTACTTTAGTTTAACGAGAATGCCTTTCTGATTGAATTAGTGGCGCGTTACTTAAATAACGGCACAAGTGTATTAAAATCATTTCCAGTTTTTGCTTATTTTTCAGGAAGCAAAGTCTAATTTGCCTCTGCTACTGCCAGTAACAAATCAATAAAATTAGGTAATAAACCCTAACCTACCCTGTAACGAATTAATTAAATGTATGTGTGATAAACCTTAACCTAACATATAACGAGATCATTATACCTAATTTAACTATCTATGTAATAAATTGTGTTTAGCTAATCAAACTTAACCTTACCTTAACAGAAACGTAATAACTTAATTTTCATAAACCCAATCACAACCTGTAATTAGATAACTATATTTAGCTGGTAGAATCTTACCTACCCTGTAACGAAGAAATTAAGTATGTAGCGTTCTTTACAAAAAGCAACACTTCAATTGTCTGTAATTCAATAAAGTAATCAGTATTATAGTTTATATAATTGCTTTGTTAAGCAAGCTAGGCTATGTCGTCGATAGTCCCAAGCCATCCAATGGAGAAGCCGAGAAGGTCCACGTCAACTAAGTCGGTAAATTAACACGAACAAAGAAGTATGGACCATGATTCTGGTCAGAGTGGACAAGTTCTCTAAGTTCACCTTGCTTTGCTTTGAAAGAGATATCACCTCTTTCAAAACCATTAAGGGCAGTCGTACACGACGCTACTGGTTAGATACTGTTTAGAAACTAATATCACTTAACAATACTGTATATTGCGCGTCACTGCACATGCATTCCTGTGAAACCTCCAGATGAAGGGTTTGGTTACAAATAGGTTTTTAACTGTTTTGCAACGTATCGCCTCGCTACTGACAGTGCCAGTCTCTTGTGAGTAGCGTTGCGGACTAGATCTATTAAGATGAAATTGATGCTTACACATTCCCTCTTATTGGAGTTTTACTTTGTATTGATGGGCTAACTAGTGTTACCAACTCCAGAAAACTTTCTTTACTCATTCGGTAGAACGCATAAAATGTGTCATCTGTTGTCGGGAACTGCCATAAACAATCTACAACGTATGGTCGCACTCATTGCCTAACATTCTCTAAATCAAATCTCTTGTGGGACGACTCACTTTCTTGGCTACAATTAGCATTTAATTTTCTAATCACGAGACACTAAAATCATCTCCCTTTAAAATCCTATTTAACTTCATGCCCAACACTCAGCTCAGCCTAACCTGGAACATCGATGATCATCTTCCCAGGAATAATTCAAACCCTCATGTCATCTGGCCTAGGCCAAAAATAAAATTATCAAATGTCTGAGCGAGTCTACAACGAAAATCGTAGACCACATTATTTCAGGATTGGCAATCTAGTATGGTATAAGACAACTCCGCTACGCCGGTCACAAGCCCGGGGCCACATTACTAAGTGATGTTGGAAGGAGGAGTGATAGGGGAGTAACACCTCTCAAAAAAACCTTGGTCCATCTGGCTCCGGATGGTAGCACCATGTAAGGGCCCCTGCCTAGGGTTACATGGTGAAAACAGGTCAACGGCTTCGAAGGCGGATGAGGACCCAGGTCCCAACGGTGGAGAAGGCGGAAGAACCAACAACGTGCTGCCTTGCACACGAGGGTGTGGAAACCGAAAGGCTAGGAGAAGGAACTCCGAGAATAAACCAAGGATGAATTCTGTTCCACATGAGCGATGAGCGGAATTAACAATTTGTCCCCAGGTGGTACGTTGGGCAAGAGCCCGGCTAGTCCACCCTCTTCGGAGGCAAGCCTCTCGGATTCTGGGGGAGGCCAACTGTCGCGGATGGAGGAAGAGGAGAGGATGGAAAGAGAAGAGGAGGTGAGGAAAGCAGAGGGCTTTCCTGTTCGCCAGTTCACGGAACAAGACCTTGAACTGGTACATCAAGCGGTGATGTCGGGGGGTCAGACCCTAAATGTTACTGCTGATGAAAACAGCCACACCGAGAAGATCATGGATCTCGGTGAGGAAGATAAACTGCTGGAAGGTGTTGGGTTACTGCCCGACACTGAGGTAGGCAGTAATAAGGACGGGAAACCCAAGAGGAAGACCCGGAAAGAAACACGTGAGGCTAAGGGTGTTTGGTTGCCCAAGGCCGAATGGAAAGAGGTGGTCGGCAAGAAGCGGATGGGGTTAACCGAGGGGGAGCATAAGAGGAACCTTTCGGCGAGCACATCGTCTGCAGAAAAGTTGGCACCTTCTAAGAAGAAGCAGAGACAGGGGGAGGGATACCCTTCGGCCTGTCCTGAGAAAACAAGCGGGGAAGGTGTGAATAAGACCGCCTATAGAGACCAGCTTGTAGGAGAAAAGATGGTCATAGTCCCATTAGCCTATCCGGAGGTAAGACTCACGGAAGGGCAACTAGAGGCCCTTCAAGAGGCTTTGATTGAGGAGATTAGTCTGGACGACGGCGAGACAACTCTCCAATTTCAAAAGTCCTATGGAGAAAGAGGGGCACTAGTTATTACCTGCGACAATGCAGAGACAACAGAGTGGTTAAAGAAGACGGCTCCTAAGTTGAACACTGGAGGGGAAGGCGGAACCGCGGTGAGGGTAGGATGGTATAAAGACCTCCTGCGGACCACCAAGGTTCTTCTGAGGACTTCTAAGTGTTTGGCTAAGAAAGAGCCGGCTGCCCTTCTTAAGATGTTGGGCAGGCAAAACAAAAACCTGGTTGTTGAGGACTGGAGGATGGTGGGTGGCAAGAAGGAAGAGAGTTATCAGATTCTCATTCTTGTCATTGATGAGCTGTCAGCCAGAACGCTGAAGACAAGGGGATGGAAGGTGTACCTGGGCCTGGAGCAGGTGCATCTGAGAGTCCTTAAGGAAAATCTAGATGATGAAGGGAAGAGTCCTGCAGATAAACCTTCAGCATAGCAAGGCTGCAACTGCGGTGCTGTGCAGGAGGTTTGCTACAGGGAACCTGGATGCTGTCCTGATACAGGAGCCTTGGATTAGACAGGGCAAAGAATCAGGATTAGGAAACACAGGAGGCAGGTTAGTGTATGCTAAATGTGATAATGGTCCTAGAACATGCATATTAGTAAATAAGAGACTAATGTATGTACCTGTTCTAGAATATTGTTCCAGAGACATGACCGTGGTAAGACTCGTCATGGCTGAACTTGGAAAAACTCTACTGCTATCATCAATTTACCTTCCGTACGATGATGGAAGAGGACAGTTGCCGACAGGGATTCAGGACCTTGTGGAATACGCTGACAGGAGAGGGTCGGACCTCATCCTGGGATGTGACGCCAACGCACACAACATGGTGTGGGGGAGCACAGACACTAATAGGAGGGGTGAGTTACTATTAGATTACATTATCTCCAATAATTTAGAAATAATTAATAAAGGTAATGAACCAACTTTTGTAACCAAAGTAAGGAGTGAGGTTATCGATCTTACTCTAAGTACTGCAAGGATGGCGAAGAGGATACATGATTGGCATGTATCGTCGGAGCCATCTTTGTCAGATCATAAGCATATTTGTTTCAGGATAGGTGAACTGAAACTACAATGCCAGACGTATAGGAATCCGAGAAGGACAGACTGGGAATCCTATGAACATGATCTTGGGGTGAAAACAAGACTCATGACAGGTAAGATCCAGGATGTAGATGAACTGGAGCGCGTGTCTGATGAGCTCAGTGGGGCCATCATGGGCTCCTACGAGCACTGTCCTTTGACACGTGTGAGGAACGTGGGAGCTGGGTGGTGGACCCATGAGCTGTCAGTTATGAGGAAGAGGGTGAGAGCACTCTTTAAGATCGCTAAGATCCAAGGGAACTGGGTTACTTATCACGACCTGTTGTCTCAGTATAGCAGGATGATAAGGAAAGCTAAGAGGGACTCCTGGATGAGGTTCTGCGCGGAGTTGGAGGGTGTGCGGGAAGCATCCAGGATACACAAACTCTTGGCTAAAGACCCAGTATCACCGGTGGGCAATATCATAAAGACCACTGGGAAACTTGCTGTGGAGCCTGGAGAAGTGCTTGAGGAACTCCTGATGGCACATTTTCCGGGGTGTACGGTAACACAAGGCGGTGGGGGAACATCTTACAATTGTAATGATGGAGGACCCACTGCTAAAACAGCTGACTGGAAACTGGCCAGTCAGATAGTAACATGTAGTAGGATCGAATGGGCCGTGGGGACATTCGATCCATATAAAGCTCCTGGTGGTGATGGGATCAGACCCGTCTGCCTCCAGAAAAATGTAGACAATCTGTGGACAGTGCTATGCAGGCTATATAGGGCCAGTATTGCCACTGGACACATTCCACGATCCTGGAGGAAGATCAGGGTCGTGTTTATACCGAAACCAGGCAAGGTTGACTATACCAATCCTAAGGCGTTTCGACCAATAAGCTTAACATCTACTCTGCTGAAGGTACTAGAAAAGGTAATACATAGGTACATATGTGATGGAGCGCTCATGGGGCGCCCTATACACACAAATCAGCACGCTTACATGCCAGGTAAATCCTGCGAGTCCGCACTGCACCATTTGGTGGGCAGAATTGAAAGAGCCCTGGAGTGCAAGGAAGTAGCATTTGGTGCCTTCCTGGACATCGAAGGGGCCTTTGATAACACCAAAACAGAGTCGATAGTTGACGCTGCCAGTAGGCATGGGGTCGAGGATCTGCTTTGCAGATGGATCGGAACCATGCTGAAGTGCAGGGTCGTAGAGTCCTCTCTGTATGATGAAACTGTGGAGGTAAGAGTGACCAGGGGATGTCCGCAGGGGGGCGTACTCTCGCCCCTTCTGTGGAACCTAGTGGTGGACGATCTTCTTGGAGAACTCAACAGTGGTGGTGTGTATGCGCAAGCATATGCAGACGATGTTGTTATATTAGTGGTTGGTAAGTTTGTACCAACTGTGGCGGAGCTGCTCGGGGGGGCGCTTCGGACTGTAGAAAGATGGTGCGGGGAAACAGGACTAAGCGTCAGTCCGGGTAAGACTCTACTTATCCCATTTACCCGAAGAAGGAGACTGGAGAGCTTTGGGCCCCTAATCCTTCGTGGCAGTGGGATCACCATAGCATCAGAGGTAAAGTATCTAGGTATAATCCTAGACCAGAGGCTTAATTTCTGTGCGCAACTCAATCGTGTAATCGATAGAGGTAAGTGGACACTAATGGCGAGCAGGCGCATGGTGGGTCGGACATGGGGGTTGAAGCCTAAGCTGATGCACTGGCTGTATACTTCTGTGGTGAGACCGGCCATGACGTATGGCGCTATTGTATGGTGGACAAGAACAGAGGTTCAGGGTGCGATGGCGAGGTTGGCAAGGGTTCAACGCATTGCCTGCCTTGCTATCACAGGAGCGATTAACAGCGCTCCTAGTGCTGCCCTGGACTGCTGCCTTAACATTCTACCGCTGGACCTCTTTATAAAGGTAGCAGCAAGGAAGAGTGCTCACCGTCTTCAATGTGAGGAACTCTGGAAACAATGCCCACGAAATATGGGACATTCTAGAATTACAACATTGGCGGTAGGAGATCAGACTCTTGATATGATCTCAGACCATATGAAAATAAAATACTCCTTCTCAAAGCCCTTCCGAGTGGTAATACCAAACCGCGAGGAATGGTCAGAATAAAGGAGACCCCTCCCTAGGTGTGAGCTGGAATGGTACACTGACGGCTCCAAAACAAGGGAGAGCTCAGGTGCAGGGATATGTGGTGGGAACCCAAGGCAGGAATGTGTGCTGCCAATGGGGGAACATCCAACTGTATTCCAAACAGAAATCACGGTTCTATTGGAATGTGTCAGAGAAAATCTCAAGCTAGGACATTCGAATAAAGAAATCTGCATATACACAGACAGCCAGGCAGCTTTAAAAGCCCTGAGCTCAAACGAGTTCAGGTCAAAACTAGTCTGGGAATGTGCCGAATCCACAAAACAGCTGGCGGGCCTCAACAAAGTCACACTATGTTGGGTGCCAGGACATGTTGGAGTAGATGGAAACGAATGTGCAGACCAGCTGGCGAACAAGGCAGCAGCATCTGAATTCATGGGACCACAACCGTTCTGTGGTATATCCAAGACAACAGCTATAAAAGCTGTGGCGGACTGGGCAGAGCTAGAGCATGGAAGAAGGTGGCGAGGCATCCCTGGATTGCGGATGAGCAAACTCGCACTTCTAGGTCCATCTAGACAGATTGCATCGGACATCCTGTCACTGAGCAGGTGCAAGGTAAGGGAGGTGGTCGCTCTAATCACAGGGCATGGTCACCTTCGTAAACACATGAAGAACATGGGAATCTTCATTGGAAACCCTACATGCAGGATATGTGGCTTGCAGGAGGAAACTGCGGAACACCTAATATATGAGTGTGAGAGACTCGAACAGGTGAGCTATGAAACCTTTGGCAAACTGCACAAAGGACAAAACATACCACAGGAGAACCTTGTCAAACAGATTCTAAAGTTCAATGGGCTTTTGAATCTGGACAGGAGGAACTGAGGGACCATCATCCTTTGTGGGAGCGCAATAAGCCCTAGAGGCTGACGTGCATAAGGTTCTGGACCGCCCACTAGAAGAAGAAGAAAAAAAAAAGAAGAAGAATGGTATAAGACGCATTAAGTAGTTCAGCTCCGGATGAAAGGGCTGCCAAACTGAAATACAGATGGTCAGAACCTTTCGTATTATAGTTGTTTAACCTCTATCACAGTAGCCTTATCTTTCCAATATTCTAATAATTTAGAATGTAGTACAGCTAAAATCTCTACATCTGATCCAAACGCCCATTTTTCTGCCCACTTTTCATTTTCAGCGAACTACGATCAATGCGTGTACCCCACCCAGATAATCAGGTACTTATTGGTTAAAGTTAGTAGGACACATTATTATTATTATTACTTGTGCATACAAACACACTCGGGCTCAAATTATGAACCTAAGACTGGCCATCTCTCAGGATTACACCTCATTATCATGACAACAAAAATCCTACCGCTAGGAAATTAACATCGAATATGAAAGTCCATGACTTATCATGCATCTTTAATCTATCTCGCAAGGTCAATAATCTGATCAATTCCAGAACCTACAGATATGATTGCATAAACCAATCTTGTCTTCGCACCAATGATTATTAAAGACAGCAGCTGTATTTTGACAATAGTTTTATGTTCAATTTAGGATATGTTAGCAAGTGTGTCTCATTTTATGTTGTGTGTATAAAAAACAATCAAATGGTACATTTTTATTTATTTATTTTTTAAATGTCCGTTTGCTTAATAAGTTCCACATCTTGATCTCTGGTTGATATAAGTTATGACGTGGGGCTACACCCTCTTGGCTCATGCTTAGTTCGTTTTTTCGTCGTTTTGATATGTCACCTTAATTGATTTAAAGTCTAATCCCAATTACGCGTTTCGTGGGGGGGGGGGGGGGAGCTTTAGCTTCCTTTAAAAAACAACAACAACACTGCATTAATGCTTAATATAACAATCGGCATTACTGTTTGTATAATTTGTAAAACCTTATCAAGAACTTTCAATACCGACCGAGAGAGAAGGTCAGAGTAAAGTTTAGCTTTCAAATTAAGACCGTTTTATTTCAGTTAGTTATTGTTTATCCTTAGAGAAACACACTGTGTCTGGCTGTTCATAATGTTCATAAATACAGTTTAGTCGTTAGAAGGCAACCCATCGCCATTCACGAATACTTTTCACCTCCATGCTAGCCAAATTCAGATAAATAACCATGCTTTCAAGTTCGTTGATGTTTCATAACCTATTAACTATGCTAAACTTATTTCAGTTCATTTATGTCTTATTCAGTGTTTCAATTCAATAATTATTTTGCGTAATCTTTTAACAAAGACAAATAAAGTTGTAAAATAATAAAAATACAATATACCCTTGTTGTCCGAACTTGTAAAGAAATCCTTTTTCAACGAGTTCGTCTTAAATTAAACATGAGCCAAACTTTAAAATCTGGGTATAAATTTACTATAACCTACGACTCTCAGCTGATATTTTTGCAGACGACGACCTTGTTTTACATTCTACTGTTAAATGTAAACATACTGTGACTAAAAATTATAATTTAGAACTTCAGGCTATTTTTTTTATTCTTGCGTATTGGCGTATTTTATTCTTTTACTATTTTATGTTGGCGTAGGATGATATAGTAAATTCGCGACAATTTGTTATGTAAAATTAAATTTGGCATATCCTAATTTATCAAAATAGCCTATATTATTTAACCATTATATGAAATAAATATACTAAAGAAATTGTAATTTCTACGATTAAAACTGTTTCAAGTTCCATAAGAAATTCGAGACACAAACTATCTATAATAATTTCAAGACGTACACATATACAATCGCATACAGTAATTAAAAAATGTACACTTCAACTGAATAAAGTTACCTTCAAAAGCCCTTTTTGTTTGCTAACAAATCGATGGAAGCAATATATATAAATATATTTTAACGGTTAACCAAACTTTATATAATACAAGCTGGCCCGATCCGGATTTGCACGGATAGACAAATCAAAGTTATATGTATATTAACCAAAAAAATATATCAATAAATATGCTTTACTATGTATTTCTTATGGGGATTTTTAGTAACTTTGACCCCACCCAAACCGCCCTAAAATTTAGAATTTTTGAAAACCTTTCTTAGCGAGCACCTAGAGGAAGCTACATACCAAATTGCATTCCACACCGTTCGGGGATTTTTGAGATTTCGTGATGAGTGAGTCAATCGGTGGTATTTGGATTTTATATATTTAGATAGAAGAGGCGCAATCCTAAGCAAATGTTTGACTCACGATCTCCAAGAGATTTAATTTGAAATTCTTTCTTTCTGAAATTATATAAAATCAAAATGACTTTTCTTTTGTTTAATTTTTGGAAATAATAAAATTTTACCCCTTTGTGTCTTTCAAATATATTTTTATATTCATTCTGTTAGCATACAGAATTAGGCAGTAACCAATACCATTGTTATAACTGTTGTAGTTATTAGGATTAAGTTATAAATTAAAAATTATTGTAAAGAGTAATCATTTAAATACTTCCATTACCCATTTCTTAATAGAAATTTTCAAATCTAATGTTACATCTTTTTTATTTATATTATCATACTCTTGACCTCATAAAAACTGTGTTGGCCTATACAAATTATGTATTTCAGTTTATAAAACGTAGGCCTAATATAAAATTTATTTGAACCCAGTAAGAACGAGTGGATTATGTTAAGTTAACTTTACCCAGCATAATATATAATGAATTAATTAGTAATACAACTTAACTTAACCTAACCCTATTAGCAACAAATTAACTGTGCTTAGCTAATTTGCAATAAAGGCAACCTATTTTATCCCAAACTGTAACGAATTAATAATGTTCACCTATAATAAAACCTTAACTGCCCAGTATCGAATAAATTATGCTTAACTAATAAAACCTACCCTCATCTAGCATATATAACGAATTAATTATGTTTAGCTAATAAAGGTTAATCTAACCAAACAAGTAACGAATTAATTATGTTTAGTTCATGAAACCTATCATAACCTTTAACGAATTGTTTAAATTTAAGCAAATTTTAGTGAATTACGTATAGCTAATGAATTACTTATAGTGAATAAAATTGAATTTAACTGAAAGAGTAACATTTGGATGGAGAGAGAAACTAAAATAGGGATTAGTTAGGTTAACTTAGATAGACGAGTCGAAAATTATATTCATAGTCCTATATAAAGGAAAAATAAAAACGAAAATCTGGATCCAAAAAGAACCATTTGGCGTAGTTAATAAATATAATATAACAAATTAAAAGTTTAAAAAGCTAAAATCCAATTTTATATTAATTCGCTATACTCGAATATTTATATGAGATTCAATAACGAAGCAGCAGTGGTCGTTTACATTTCCTAAGATATTTTTAAACTCATTTAGAAATTTTTAATTTTTAAACAAAATAAAATACAAGATTGTGTACGAAGCACCTACCCAGTGCAGTCATTGTATCTGTGCTAATTCAAACCAGTTCCAATGAGAAAGTAAGTAAAGTAAACGCACTCGCAAACATATATACAATAAATACATACATGCACTTACATATTTTCCTGTAAAGTATCAAAATAAGATTGTCTACGATAAACACTCGGACCACACGCAATCAGTTGAAACGATATTGTTTAATGTATAACACGTTTGTTTTGTACTAAAAGTAAACGTCTAAACAAGTCCTTCCAACCTGATTCTTGTGATGGCGGCTGACAGTCCGGTTTTAATGTGGTCAAGCCAGTAACCAAGAAACGTCATTAGCTCAAGTACAAATATAGACAAGACTAATTCATGCAGTTAGTAAACAAATAACTGACTTAAGACAGTTTTGGGATGCAAACGCATTTAAACATACAAGGACAACGATTTTAAATCCATTCTGTCGACACAGTTATACTAATGAGCTGGAAAGTAGACCTATTAGTTAAGCAAGTGCTGCTGAATAATACAAATATTCTGACAAGAATGCGGTTAAAGTAACAATATATATTTGTCATGAAGACGTAAAACTGCAAAAGAATATGTTAAGTGGAATACATCTATTAACTTTCTCTTACAGAAGCAGTGCAGAGATTATATATGATAAATAAAAACAGTTAATTTTGAGTTGTTCGTGGATCATCTAATTACACATACTTAATACTCAGGGTGAGAGTTGTCTGTTTATACGTACATACCATATTGTACGAACGGTATATTAAATTATGTATGGGAACACATTAGCCGTATTTCCTATTATTCTCAATAAACAAACATTCTATTTGTCGGTGTATTTTCTTGATTCACTATTTAATTACAGTCTAATTGAAAAGATGGGCTGTTTAATTAAAAAGATGGACAGTTTAATTGAAAAGATGGACAGTTTAATTAAAAATTTTAACAGTCTTGAACCGTTAATAAATTAATTTTCAGCATAGCCTATAAGTCACTAATTGATTATAGTAAAGTTTCTCACCTTTTTTCCATCAAGTGACCTCTTTTTTTATATAAGAGACATAAAACGTACTGTCTTTAAATGTTCTGTCAGTTTTATGTGTTTAATTTTAATGTCCGGTCGAATAATTCATAATTTTGTTTGAAGATGGGATAAAAGTCCCGAAACACATCATTATATAACCAAAAAAAGATGTCACTTGACGGGAAAAATGTAGGAAACTTTATTCTAGTTTAATTGGAAAGTTGAAAAATGTATATACAGTTGAACACAATGGTAAAAGTAGCTAAGTCCATAATTATAAATATTATATTTTAGCAATGGATGATCTTTAATACATTAGTCACATAATACAAACAGCAGCCAAAGAGAACAACTTTATAAGTCATTTTGTTTATCATAACAGCATCAAAACCAAATTTTACCATCTTCAACTCGTATATTTCAAAATGATTCATTGTTTGCTTAAACGTCGGAACTGTGCAAATCGTTACACCATAAGTTCATTGTACGATCGTTTGGCCCAGCCTTCGCTACGGCTTAAGCACTTCGTATGATCGTGTGGCAGGCCTACACTGCGACATAATCACATTATACGATCGTGTGACCAGCCTTCGTTACAGCATAAGTGCATTGTACGATAGTGCGATCAGCCTTCGTTACAACATAAGTTCATTGTACGATCGTACAACACAGCCTAGGCTACGCCATAAGCACATTGCACGATCGTATGGTATAGCCTACGCTACAACTTAAACATTTCGTATGATCGTGTGGTAGGCCTGCAGGCCTACGACATAATCACATTATGCGATCGTGCGACCAGCCTTCGTTACAGCATAAGTGTATTGTACGATCGTGAGAGACAGCTTACGCTACGACATAAGTGCATTGTGCGATCGTGTGGCCCAGCCTACTCTATGACTTAAGCACTTTGTATGATCGTGTGGCCCAGTCTTAGCTACGATTTAAGTAAATTGTACGCTACATAATCACATTATACGATCGTGCGACCAGCCTTCGTTACAGCATAAGTGCACTATACTACCGTGCGACACGCTAGGCTACGTCATAAGCACATTGTACGATCGTGTGGCCCAGCCTACGCTACGACTTAAGCTCTTTGCATGATCGTGTGACCTAGCCTACGCTACGAAATAAGCACATTGTACGATCATGTGGTATAGCCTACGCTACGACATAAGAGCATTGTACGATCGTGTGGCCCAGCCTACGCTATGACTTAAGCACTTTGTATGATCGTGTGGCAGGCCTACACTACGACATAATGACATTATAAGATCGTGTGACCAGCCTTCGTTACAGCATAAGTGCATTGTACGATCGTGCGACACAGCCTAGGCTACGACATAAGCACATTATACTATCGTGTGGTCCAGCCTTAGCTACGATTTAAGAACATGGTACGCTCGTGTGGCCCAGCCTAAATTACGACAAAGAGTCCAACGAGTACGCTCGTGCGATCAGCCTACATTACGACATAAGTACATTGTAAGATCGTGTGACCCAGCATACGTTCTAAAGGCTAGTTTACTTCCTAGTTGTAATTTGCACATACTTTATCAGAATTGATTATAATAAACTGGTTACATTTGGTTGGTGGATTAAATTGTACAATAATTGTTTAATATCAATTTGGAAGCAAAACGATTACAAAATAATATTTAAATACATTAGAGTAAGAAAATGTGTATACGGAAGATTTAGCGGGAAGTCATATGGTAACATCTGCCTACATACATTTTGTACGTTTAGAATTGTATTTCTGTTAATATTCATGCAGAGAGAGGCAATTCAATAAAGTTACAAAATTAAACCCTCGCAGCAAACAGCAATAGGCAATCCTAAGAAGCATTAACATTGGTATGATCAACAATTTAACGTACATCCACATTTTCTTAAAGACGCATACACAAACAAATAGTGCAAGCTTTGAAGCATAAAGCTTAATGAATTATTACACAACTCTGTGAATAAAAATCACCTCCATGCTAAGTTACAAAGTGTGTACAAAGTTGAATAAGTATTAAATAGTACGACTTACTTCAGATAAAGCCAAACAATAATATTTAAAATCCTCAAAATAATTTATATTTTAAATAATTATGAAACAAAACAATTTGCTATTTTAGATCAAATTAATTTTAAAAATATTTCGAGAAATTTTATAAAATACTCGTGATACAGTTAGCAGTTAATATATCGGAGAAAAGTAAAAACTTAAATACTTAAGTAAAAGTTTTAGAAATATTAATTTATTTGTCGTCTAAAAAGATAAATAAATATTTCTAAAACTTTCGACTAACAAAATCAAGTTACTGTACTTGGAAACATAAATAATTACGTTTCTTCTCTAGTACTGCAAAATTATCTTTTCAAACTTAATTATATCAATATTCAAAAATTTCACCATGTACCAATTAATGAATATGTGTTTATATTATTATTATTTCATTAACATATATATATATATATAAATCCTCTTTTATAGTCATTAACACTTGAAGATAATTTATACCTCGCGCGGAACGATCGCTGCACCTCACGCTTACGAAGCGAGAACTAAACTATTAGTCCAATCGGAGGTTCCGAACCGTCAAGCTTGTTACAATTATTTTGTTATAGTAATGGTTCTCTTTGCAACTTTTTGTGAAAATTAAAAAAATACACGATGGTGGGCCTAAACAAAATCGACCTACCTTATGTAAATATAATTGAATAAACCTACCTTGGCATAATCTGCTCCGTGTTTTATCTTTTTGCCGTTCAGGTTGACAGAGTAGTTGTAGTACCTGGAGTTCATTATCAAGCCTCCCCATTCCCTCCAACCAGGTGGTATGTAGCTGCCATTGTATTTGTTCAGGTACTTGCCGAAATATCCTAAAACAAACACGAAGAAGAGACATAGTCATACATACAATAAACTAATCAAGTACATTTAGCATACTACTCTCTTTGCGCCAGCGTTTTTACTAATATTACTACAACACTATAAGAACGCCCAGCAATAAAAAGCTTATTTCAATGTATGCATACGGTTTATGTACTCGTACTACAAACAAGTTGTTAGAAGTGTAATGTTTTAATTTTATTTTTTGGCTTGTTATTACAGACGAATCTATAACCTCTTTTTTATTTAACCTCAGCTGTATTTTCATGTATTTTTAATGAACATTCAATGTTGAAATTGGTTTGTTAAGAATTAATTTAGATTTTACCCAAAATAAGTTTTCAAATTACACCAAAATTATTTTAACGGCCCAGTAATACTCTGCTATAAGAATTTACTAACAAATCACACTTATCGTTTTATAAATGTAAAATAACAACTCAAATCGAAGTGTACATGTCAAAATACAACAGGTATAGTAAAGTTTTCAGGTAAGTACATTTACAACCATAAAATCAGTTTAATGGAAATTCTGCTAAAAATAGCCAACATGCTAGTTTGCATATGTTAGAGTAAACAGCTGAAAATCCTTCATTAGATCTATTTTCACGTATTTTTAATGATCATTCAATAATGAAATTGAGTTATCAAGAATTAATTTCGATTGTACCCAAAAGAAGTTTCTAAATTACACCAACATTATTTTAATCGGCCCAGTAATTCTCTGTAATAAGGACTTTACTGACAAATCATATTTATCCTTTTACTTATCATACGTAACTGTAAAATAACAACTAAAATCGGAATGTACATATCAAAATACAACAGGTACAGTAAAGTTTTCTTAAATGTAGACAGTATATAATTTCAAAATGTATAAAGTTTGTCACAATTTCGATTAAGTGGTCAAACGGGAAGTAATTTTGAATTATTATGTCAATAATAATATAATAAAATATAAATAAACATAATATAATAACATTTTAGTTCATTGAATGACATGGATATTTAACAAGTCTACAATAATGCTCGTGTTGAATCTGTAGACTACCTAGTAAGTTCATTAAAAAATATATAAAATACAATTTGGATTGAAAAGATTTTTTCTCTAGTTACTGTTAGGTAATTAACACATCATATTTACTTTCAGAAAGTATAATAATGTAATAGTATAGTTTCCAAAAGACTTTTATAGAGCAAAATTATTAGTTTCATATTTTACTTGACCGAAAAAAAGTTTATTGAAAGAAGAATTAATAGAGTAGCAAGGTTTAATTATTTCAAACAGATGAGATAGTTTATACCACTTGTGAGATAGTTTATACCACTTGTGAGATAGGTTATAACACTTGTAAGATAGTTTATACCACTTGTGAGATAGTTTATACCACTTGTGAGATAGGTTGTACACTTGTGAGATAGTATTAACACTTTATAAACTATTTAACTTCGCTATGCCGGTCACAAGCAAGGGACCTCACGACTATGTGGAGGGGGATAAAGAGTGATAGAGAAGTAACACCTCTCTAAAAAAACCTTGGTTCAGCTCGCCTGGTTGTTAGTACCTTGTAAGGGTCCCTTCCTAGGGTTACAGATCAAAAATGGTCAACAGCCTCAAAGGTGAAGGAGAATTTTCCGGTTGTATGACAACACGACTGAATGCTACCTGGAACCCTTGGGGGGCAATAAAAATATTTGCAGGGTACGACATTACGACGTTGCCGAATCTCATTAGCGACTCAGTCGTAAAGTAGTAGTCTGCGCGAGGTCCCAGCCCCTAATCCCTCCGCGTCTACCTGCTAGGCTGTCTTGAAGAAAACTTTATCCATACCAGAACTGAGTTTATAGCTAGACAATATTTACCCCTTTATAGTCACTTCACATATTTTGCCGATAACAGTATGATTATAATATTTGTATAATTATAATATTTCGTCGTATTATCACTTTATATAATTAGAATTAAAAAAAAACTAGAGGACTTACCTAAACTGTTTAATCACAGTATGTTGCCGATAACAGTATGATTATAATATTTGTATAATTAAATATTTTTCCGATTTTACGAAATAAAGTGTTTATTTGTTAATTACTGTTGCCTGCATATTTTACATTTACCTTGTATGAGATATTTTTTCAACAAACAAACTTTCAAACCCTCATCAAGGTTTACCCCGGTCAAGCCGTGCAGACTACGACAACAAGACTGAGCCCACTCGCAGCTGCACCACAGTCGTGTTGTCGTAGCCCTGCAAACCAGGTAAACCGATGACCCTTGGCAGTTTTATTGCACAGTCGTGTTGTCGCTTTACCGAATTTTCCAACAGCTGAGAGGGCGGAAGAACCTGGCCAACGGCTTCAAATGTGGATGAGGATAGTTATAAATATCCCAACAGCGGAGAGGGCGGAAGAACCTAGGGGAGAAAACTCTTCCAAAAATCAATGAAATTACTTATTCATCATGTGTGATAAATCCACGGATACTCCCCATAGGGGTAAGCCTGCAAAGGCGACTTCCCCCGTTGGTTCCGATCAGGTGAAAGCCCTGGTGGCCAGCGAAGGTCGCTCGGAGTGTGGGCGACCAATCACACGATAACAGCGACAAAAGGGTGGCTCACTTGGACCAGATTAGTGCGACAAGTTTAACAGTAACTTACAAGCTTTTCCCCAAAAAAGTAGACATACCTGTACAGTCCACAGATGTGTTTTTTGTTTCATTGTGACGAGTAAATATTTTTAAAGTGTTTTTCTCCGTAATAAAGGAAAATATTGTAAGTATACAGTGTATGTTCATGTTTTTATGTTTTATGCCCTATCTCCGGCTACACGTATTTCCCGTCAAGCGGTCCTGGCTGGCGAGGTTGTATTCTACTGTTGAAGTTGTATTTTGGAGTCATATAATCCACTGATACTAGAATATATGGTAGTGTTCATCAAGAGGATGCGCAGTAGAAAACCGTGACCACTGACGTAACTCGGCACCTATACCACGGCGCCACTCCGTTGAAACTATAGGCCGAGCTGTTTAAACTTAGTTTATATATGCAATTTTGGTTTAAATTAGAGTTTTAAACACATTTAAGTTAATCATGAGTTTAAACCTTTATTGAAAAAGTAAGCCTTAGTCAAGCAACATTTAATTGTAAATAATATATATACAGTATACAATATAGCAGTAATTTTTTTAATAAATTCTATCTTATAAAAATGAAGATACCAGTATATTTAATTAAGACTTAAAAATATTTAATAAAATTGTTTAAACAAATCTTTCCCTGTTGTTTTAGTTTTCTACCTTCAAATTTAATGTATTAAATTGGAATAAACTCAGTGAAAATGGCTTACTGTCAAATAATTCAAACATCTGCAATTACATATTACAAATAAAATACCTGATTTTGATCACAAGCTTAACACAATTTCAGCTTAGGTCTTTACTGAACCAATACACGTTTCCTGAAAGGCTTTAGATTTATTACCATAGCAACCAAATTTAGAACCAGGTAATTATTCTTCACAACCATCGTAATTTGAACACCTATTCCTATTATCTCAATGCCAACTTTACTATTTGGCCTATTTGACCAGTTTGAAATATTGCTTTACCGTATTACATCTTGGTCATATTTTATAACTTGAAAATTGCCTCCTCCTATATAAAAATAAAAGAATCGGTGCTCTATTCAGTCGTCATTCCCTTAAAAATATCATAGTATACAATAATAAGTTTGCATTTGCATCGCCGAGGGGGTTGGTGAGCGAAGCGCGCGGGGGGAGCAACCTTCTAGTATAATATATTATGAAATTAGTGTACTGTACTACAATATTTGTACATGTATTTACTATGGTATTGATCACTAAAATATGTTTCATTTCCAGATGAACAAGTCCCTACGGTAGAACAACCCGAACCTGGGCTAGGATCCGCCGCCTTCAAAGAACCTCAGCCAGGACCCTCTAAACGACAATGCCTAACGTAATAATGTAATATACATATAATCATAGTATGTAATATATAAAACAATATAATAATATGTAATCATTTTTCAAGATTTTCTTTGTAATTTCAACTTTGTGTAACTAAATTTGTAAAATTTCGGACTTCATAATATGAACATTTATATATTAAATTTTTGAAAAAATGCTTTGTACCTTCACATATACGATCTAAATAAGGTATATGCAGAGAACAGGAAGGAATTCACTAATTGACAACGTTTAATATGTTAAATTAAAGTTTTGGAGTGGAAAGTGTGGGTTTTTGGGGAGACAGGCGAAATACGCCAATTTTCAATTAGCGCTTGAGCCCGAAAGGTCCGTCGGAGAAAATTACTTATGGGATCAAATGTGTAGTAAATTTTATGTACATTCTTTTTTAATAGGAAGGTTATTTACGAAAGTTTATAGTTTTCGAGTTAACAGCAAAAAACCGCAAAAACTCATGATTTTTTACATGTTTTTGCATTTTTTTCAATGATGCGTCACTAAATTTTGTAGGCAAACCACAGATTCGGATTCAGCACCCCAAAAAACATATAGAAAGAAAGAAATCAAAACTACCCCAAAACTTTCCCGCCAGGGGCTCTTTTAAGCACAAATTGACTGTATTAATATCCGTGATATAATCCAAACAGTGTCGGATCCAGCTCCAGCGATTGCTTAATCACTCTCCGTGTCCATTACTTAGAGAAGATGTTGTCAATTACTTAAGAAAATTATGTAATATAGTGAAGTATTTGCGTCCGCAGTGCTTGAAGTTTTGTCAGCCGAACGTAGAAAGTATGTGTGTGTTTTTTTTTAGTAATTCTCAACCCCTTACAACCCCTGACTCATATAGCTGCATGATTGAACAAACCCTATGGCATGATATTCCAAAATCAAAATATATATATTATAGATATTACAAATAAACTATATTAAAATATATGTTTGTATTACAACTAAACACCCAGTCTCAAATTGTATATGAGCATAAGATTTACAATGTAAATCATACTTTTTCTGAACGACATTTTTAATTTATTAGTAGCATAATTCAAATATACTAGAAGTACATCATTCCAAGAAATTTCACATATTTAAAATTTGAACGAAAATCATTATCTATTTGGGAAAAGATCAGTCTACGAGTATTTAATGCAAGCTGTTTTTATTACAAATTTATAGTAAGGGTCAAAAATATAATTTAAGTGTTTTACCTCTACACGAATACACCAAGAATTAAATTTATTCAAGATCTTAATATTCCCAAGACTGTATAATGTTTTGAGTAAATTATAACTCCCAAAGAGGTTCATTAAGCCACACTCTCCCATAATTATTTTAACTAATTTTATTTTTCTTATCCCCGGAATAATAAAGTTGCCTATATAATTAATTCGATTTTACAAACCTAAAAAGTTAAACTTCTGCCGTGAGAAGTTGTTCAACAAATCAATAAATGATTTGTCCGTCATTTCGATTCAGCAAATGATACGGGTAATTTTATTTAATTGCTTTGCAAATAATTCGAACATAACTTTACTCTTAAGTATTTATTGGTGAATATAAAAAATATTGACAAACAGACGATTTCTTTTCTGACTTTAAAACTTTATTAGTATGTTGAACAAATGAAAGCCCACGTGACAGCGTCGAGTGGGTTGCCGCACCTTGAAGACGATTTCGGTTTCCGTAATTTACTTCCAGCCTACACTACAACCTGAACATCAATTCCAAATTAAAGTCAATCAAGGCTGTCGGATGCACTATCGTACTGGTTGGAATGTCTCTATAGAAGACATTCTAAAACCTTTGTGAGTGCAGAGTTTAATGGTACCATCCGTTTAAAAGAAACTCTAATGTAATGTCACTGAGCACTGAGTTGGTATTATGTAAATCTATACTAATATTATGAAGAGACAAAGCTGTAGTTTGTTAGAGGTAATTTTAGAAAGTACGGAACTAGCAGATAGCTTAGATTTTCTCCTAAGAAACACAGGTATCAAGCTACATACATGAGCAGTAAGTAGAATGGGAAATCGGTATATACATTAATTGAGTGTCCTATTTTCAAAACATTTGAGGTTAGCGAAGTAAATAACTCATGTTTATGGATATAAAACACGTCATACAAACATTTCAGTGGTAGTATTACTATAGGTACCTCAAAGTAACGATATGTATTTATAGAAACTACTAGACCAATTTGAATAAGAAATCTGTTAAATTATTGTAACAAAATATTCCTTGCGAAGCAAAAGCATAACACAATGTTTTTTAAGTAGTAAACGTCAAACCTAATATGGTTTCTTATGATCAAAAACTTACATTTTACAGAAGTAAAACTATATAATTTGTACGTTTTAAGCAGTATAATAATTTATATAATTTAAGCAGTACGTTTTTTACTTTTAAGTAGTCGGTTTTTCTACTTCTTTTAAAATATGCTCCATTGGTCAGATATTAATTAAAACATATTCGGCCACATTTGTTTTCTTTGTGGACACTTTAAATGACAAGATAATAAGGTGACATAATAAGATAATCTGCGTTACATAATATTAAATTTAGTACTATGTGTGACTAAACCACTACCCCCAATTCGCTATGACATTTTTTCCATAAAATTAACAGAGTAAAATAATCCAGTCTTACCGCAAATTAAAAATATTTATTTACATAACTCGACCAACCAAATAATATTATATAACGGTTTACGAGAAAATGTATCGGTGTAGGATACATTATTTGTTTAAGTATAGAGTGTTTCGTCTGATATGTTCACGACAGCCGTTAAAAAAGGGAATAAGAAACATAAAAAAGCAGACATGCTTTTATGATTAAATACGATGACAGATAAAAGCTCAGTTTGGCATCTACCCACAGGTGCACAGGCCTTCTTAAGATAATGGTTGATTTCCGCCTCTCGTTCGGACCAACCTCTCCTTTCCTAATTAGATCCAACTTTGGATTCATGAGTTCGTCTTTCGTTGACAACCGGATGTATTACGCATGGACAGTTTACAATTATGTTTGAGTGATTTACGGAACACATTCATAACTTAACCTTTCCAAAGTTTTCAAGATGTTGAGTTATGTAAAATCTCAAGAATGTGGCAATAACGCTTTTAAAATACCAAATCTACAGCAGTTTATCAGTGAAGTAAGACAACGGTTAAACTTGCAATGTTTTTTTAACTAAACACAAATATTTGTTAACGACATTTTCCTCTTTTCGAAGTTCGAGGTAATATTGCAATTTCAAGTACGTATTGAAATAAAAAATATAAATAATTCAGTCCGAATTAAATAAAACTCATTAATGGACTTGAATATAAGGTTAAATTGTTTGTTTAGTAAAACAAAATATAATAAGTTAATATTGTACTTGGCCATAAATTAAGTTGATAACTACAACAAATTTATAAAAACAAAATACCTCATCAAGAATTAAATTACTAAAAAATAACACTATAATAATCAGGAAATTATTTTCTAGGTGAATTTCAAAATTATTTGAAAGTCGAAAGGAATGTTATTCCACATACGAGGTCTGTCTAAAAAGTTCAGTGAATGGTCTAATATATCGGTATTCTCGCTTGAAACAGCGCGCGTGCATGAACTTGTCTGGACCTTCCATCTGTCGGGAATTGCGCAAGGCTTCTATTGCAGTACTTTTTACAGTCATTACAACAGAGTGTTACGAGTAGTGTGCGTCGAAAAGGCATGGAGCAACGACACAAGTTCTGCTTCAAATTGGGTAAAACGGCGACAGAAACCCATGAGATGTTGCCAAGTATACGGGCAGGATGCTGTGAGTAGGAAATGTGTGTATGATTAGTTTGGCCACTTTCGCACTGGCAAAAAATCGACGGAGGTCGAACAGCGTTCGGGACGACCATCCACAAGCAGAATGCCGGAAAACATTGAACGTGTGCGAGCGATGCAAACAAAAGATCGGCGATTGACTCTGTGATTAATAGCAAAAGAAGTAGGTATTAGCATTGGATTTGGATAACCTAATAGAACTCCGATCCAGTGCAATATTTCGTTCCACTGGAAATTCGACGATAGTAGTGCTATCTATTGGGGAAACGACGGAAGCTGTGTGAAACACCAACGCTACCAATGATTTCTCCCTAGTGCTACCTCGCGGCGCGATCATGCACTATTTTTCCGTCAACATAATTTTCGCCACACTGCTGCCGTATGGATGCAAGACCTATTTATTATTCATGATCTATGGTATTAGCAAAGACACAGTGGGGGCCATCGTCCATGAAGAATTGGGCAAACGCAAGATTTGATCACGATTTGTGCCGTACATCCTAACAGAGGATCAAAATGCAAGACGTTTTGAGGGCAGTGGCGATTTCATCAATATGTTTGACTAGGATCCGACCTTTCTAGGTTCCATTGTCATAGGAGACGAGACTTGGTTACCAGTACGACTCCTAAACGAAAAGACAATCAATGGAATGGCGGTCACCTTCTTCCCCGCGACAAAAAAAAAGCCGCGTGGAAAAATCCAAAGTGAAGACCATGTTGATCACATTTTTTGACAAAGAAGGAATCATTAATACGGAATTCGTTCCTGCTGGCCAAACGGTGAATGCCGCATTCTACTTGGAGGTTCTCAAACGTTTGTTGCAGCGCATCCGGCGTGTTAGGCCACAAATATTCCAGACCGGAAATTGGATGTTACTGCACGACAATGCACCATCGCAAACCAGCATCATTGTACGCCAATTTTTCACACAGCGTGGCGTGACATTTTTTCAACACCCACCGTACTCTCTAGATCTGGCGCCTGCTGATGTTTTTTGTTCCCACGTCTTAAAAATTCCTTAAAGGGATCACGGTTTGCGGAAGTCGAAGAGATTCAGAACCAAGTGTTGGCAATTCTGGAAACGATTCTACATGAAGACTTCTCCAACAGTTTTGAGGCGCTATACGAACGCTGTCAGAAGTGCGTTGTGTCTTGTGGAGAATATTTTGAAGGCCAATAAAGGTACTTCTAATGTGCATTCTGTTTTTATTATACCATTCACCGAACTTTTTAAACAGACCTCGTATTCCTAAATATTAAGATTTCGTTGGATTAAGGTCTTGATATTCGTTTACAAGTTTACCCTAATAAATATTGAGCACGAAAAAACGATATCTGGACTTGTGTGTAAATTAAGGACTGTTGGCCAAAACTTAATCCCAAATTTAGAATTATTACAGAAAATCCCTTATGATTTGGGTTTCTGTTAATTTTTTCAGGATTGTTTCACATAAACGTGTTTTTATAACAACCATTCAATTAATCATTCGTTAAAGTCACTATTTCATTAAATTTGTAATCTCAGTTTGTAGAGTATGCATTAACAGTTATGTGCGCTAATCCTCTAGAATATTACATTTTAGACTCGAAACGCATGTAATAAGAACAATTCCATAACTTCGCTAGCATCGAGGCTTTAAAATGTAGATAAAAGTTAACTTTTCTAAACAAACACAGATTACGTTCACCTCCCAGATTGTAAGAAGGGCCGTGAGAATTCTATCTTTATTAACACCAAGTGGAAGATGGACTCTAACGATTACATGATATCTTACTTTCTATTTTCATGCTTAAGTGGAAATGTGAACATTCAATATGTTGAGCGTTATTAGCGGATAAGATTGTGCTTCATTCAAGCTTGTGATGTCATGCACGTAGGTTATGTAAAGGTAGGCCTAAATTTTATGACTTGATGTAGTAATCAAATATTGAAGCGTTCCTTGTTAAAATGTTATACAGAGTGTCCCCGAACTCTCTGGACCCCTTTTGTGGATATGTTCCTGAGATCCAGAAAAACATATTTCACAATATAAACATGGGTCTATGTTGCTTATTTTTTCGTCTGTCTGAATGTGCTTTTTACAAAACACTTAATACTTTTAGAAGCAGAAAAGATATTGAGCTCAAACTTTGTATACCTATTTATTGTGTCTGTAGCTCAAGGATAACAGAGATATTGACAAAAAAAGTAAAAATGTATTTCTTGGTAGTTGTCAACAATATCCAGAATTACTATAGAAACAAAATATTTTAAAGTTATTATGAGCTAAAATAATAACTTATTTGTCAATGTTCCGAGCACTTTCTGAGCTGATTCCATTAGCAAAAAATAATGAAAAGAAGTTCATATATTCATAGGTCTGGAAATGCTTCGTTAGAGAGTTACATCTGGCGAAAGATTTCACCCGTATTTCAGATTACTCACAGAAACGAATCCCTATTGAAATATGTAGGGCGTTAATTCAGGTGTAAAATTAAATTTAAATTACGTAAAATGAGCAGATAAAATTATTAATAAAATAGGTCCCAGTTCTGTAACTGCAGTAATTGTTGCGATATTTGACCCAAAACGCAAAATTCGGTCTCGAAAAACATGTTTTCTGTAGGGTTTTAGTACATTAACTTTGTGAAATGGGTATAAACTCACAAACGTACTAAACATATATTGTAGAGAATTTATTTCCGAAGATATTTGTGTAAAATAGGCCAATGAAAAACAAAAAATAAATTAAAATATCTCAGAAAAAGCTTACCTTTAGAAATAAATTAATGAATTATAAAATATGCACCTTTTAAAGTATAAATGTAACGGTAGCTTAATTAAGAAAATTGAATGAGAAATAACAATGTGATCAACAAATAAAAATGTTATCTGTTTATTAATAGTGAATTATTTACAATCTTTGAATACCAAATTATTTGCTAACCAGAACGAAACAAAATAAATGTATAAAGCTAAAAAAGACAAATTAAAGTTATAAAAGTTGTTCAAAATGTCGGCCACCAACACGATTGCAAAACCTACAACGTTGTATTAAAGATTGACGAACATTCTCAAAAATATTTGCTTCTTCTTGAATTCTAGCTTCCTTTTTGCTTCTTAGCTTCGGTAATTAGGCCAACCAAATCCATTTCACTTTCCACTGGTAGTCCGTGAGCCAATTACTTTTTTGGTACCACCTGGGGTGGCAAATGTAGACTATGTTTTTCTTATACAGTTATATGTATAAATCAATAATATATGTGATAGCAATGGGTAAAGCGTAGCTTTATCTAAGAAAAATGTGATTTTAGTGGTAAAAAATAGATTTTCCCTGAAAATATTTTGAAAAGGTACCAGTAAAGGTGGCACATGCTATCAATGTTTTTTTTATACAGTTTTGTACGTATATTATGAATTTGTATGATAGCACGTTCTATGAAGTAGCTTTTTGTAAGAAAAATTACTGTTTAGTTGAAAATTCTAAAATTTTTTAATAGAAAATATTGTTTTTTGATCAATACAGTTGTAAAATGCACCCCAATTAAAAAAGGTTTCAAATAAAAGTTGTTCATTTGTACTATATCTAAAATAAATGTACAAATACTTTTTTTTGTAGCCCTTACCGTTTCGGCGTAAAATGGACGTCGGTGCATTCCGGCTTCACGTTTGGAAACATAGTAAGTGCGCCTCAAGTGTGCAGTTCTCCCCACCGCTCTTATCATTAGATGTATAAATAAGATTAACTTTGAATCTTCATGAGTGTACCCATTTTAATTTTACGTTCTTACTTACAATCAATGCTCCAGCAACAGACATGTCCACAATAAATGAAGTTTTTAACCAGTTATTCAAAATAATACAGTTAAACAGCATTACATGTGTTTTTGACCAAGCAATTTATTGTAAAGCCTCATAAATAAAATGGAAAACCGAGGATAAGTTTAGTCCAATTGTTTTACTTCTTGGTACATTTCATACAATCCTGGCAATGCTGTCTATTCTTGGAAAAAGATTTCAAGATGCAGGTTTGAGAGACCTTTGTATAGAAGCAAATGTTATTGCTGAAGGATCAGTATCGTCTGTTCTTGAGGGTAGAAGCTATAAAAGGGCTTTGTGGCTACACAAACTCACATATGAAGTCTTAATGAGATTGGTGTGGTTTGGTTTCCAAACTTGGGTTGAGTCAGAGAATGCTGAAATCAAAGAAGTGACATAACTGCCGAAAACCTCAAGGAAACTATGCAGCTCCCAGCTTACAGTTCAGTGTATAAAGCTTTCCAAAAGTACTTAGAGTATTTAAGAAATGACAATGGACCTCTTTCAAGTTTTTGGGTTTCGTACTTGGATATGGTACAAATAATGCTGTGTATGATTAGAGCATCACGAGAAGGGGACTGGAAGCTTCATTTAGCATCTGTTCGTGAAATGCTTCCATGGTGTTTTGCATATGATGCATTGAACTATGCTAAGTACATGTCAGTGTACTATAGTGATATGACAAATTTACCAGATGAACACCTAGATGTTCATAGCTATATGGAGTCTGGAGGATTTTCTGTGCAGATGAGCAGTAACAATCCGTTTGGTAGCATCCCAGTGGATCAGGCATTAGAAGAAACTGTGAATAAGGACACACAGACAGCTGGAGGAAAAAAATGGTTTAGTTTGAAACCAGGAGCCATACAAATGTATTATTTGACTTCTGAATACAGAACAACCTTTTTACGATACCTGAGGGAAATGGCTGGATTTGCCAAAGTTGCCTGTGATCATGTAGATTTATATACTTCACGAATTATCAGAGACGAACAGGATGTTGTAGCCATGGTTGACATCTTAAGAAACAGTTGGACCAATCCATTTAGTACCGATGAACAACTCTTAATTATATCAACAGGAGCTGTGGCACCCCATAACATACAGCATGACTTACTTGAAGCACAAGTAAATGGAGAGGAGAGAATGCCTATCAAAAGTTTAAAACAGAACGATTAGAACCAGGACCTTCAAATGTAAAGTTCCACGTCAGGCAGAAAAAAACAAAACCTGAAAACCTTCAAAGATCTAACAATGATCAAAAAAGATAAGAAAAGTACAGGTATCGATACCTTGCTAAGGGCTGATAGAAATTTGTTTGCGCAAATGCTGCTACTGGATCGAAGTAGAACACTAGACATGGAACAAGTATTAAGGCATCCTCTAGGTCCCCTTCCTTTGTCACTTGCTTCTTGTGATGGCCTGTTAATTAAAACCAATGAAGCACAACTGGGTAGAGAACTAGAGAAGAATGTACAGCTTGCTGAACATATTCCTCAGCGTTCAGGATTTTTAATAGATGGTATGGCTCTAGTACATAGGCTTAAAGTAGACAACATGACGTTTGGTGATATTGCTGATGTAGCTCTGAATCGGGTACTACACGAAGCGGCAACCAGTGCACGAGTTGACGTGATTTTTGATGAGTACCGTAAAATGTCTATAAAATCAGCAGAACGAGTTGCCAGAGGACAACAAGCGGCACTTCAGTTTGTAAGTCTAAGCGTAGGGCACAGGATCAAGCAATTTGGCAGCTTTTTGAAAAATGGCAAAAACAAAAATCAGCTCTTAAATTCTGTTGTACATTACTTGAGTCAGGAGTCGGTAAAGCAACGCTTAAACAAAAAAGAAATGTATGTCAGTTACAGTAATACTTGTTTGAAGTTGACCGAACACTTAGTGCAAGTACAAGAACTGAGATCATTCCAAGAAGAAGCTGATACAAAGTTAATCCTCCATGCTGTCCATGTACCCAGTACTTTCAATGCCATTTTCTTGTGTTGTGAAGACACAGATGTTCTAATGTTAGGCTTAGCTTTTTGTTCAAAAATAAAAGTACCAATGTATCAGAAGTGTGCAGCTCAGTCAAGATTAAGATTTTTGGATGTAAAAAAGATTGCAGATTATTGGGGCCAAGACATGTGCGATTCCTTAATTGGATTGCACGCGTTCACAGGATGCGAAACTGTTAGTGCTTTTGCTGGGAAGGGGAAAATCAAAGCACTTAAAATTGTACGAGGAAACAATGAATATAAGAGAATATTTAAAGAGCTAGGAAATGACTGGGTTGTGTCTGACGAACTTTCCCACCATCTACAAAAGTTTGTCTGTAAACTATATGGAGACAAACAGGAAACAAATACAGTCAACCAGTATAGGTTATAAAATGTTTTGTTCCAAAAAAGGTGAAGTTGAGCCCCACCAGTTACCGCCTTGTGAATACTGCCTGCTAAAACACACCATGCGGACCAACTATCAGACAGCAGTTTGGAAACATTCCTTGAAAACCACTGAAATACCAAGTCCTATCGGCAATGGTTGGATTAAAAAAGATACGGTTGAAGGACAAGAAATAGGCATTGACTGGATGCAAGGTCTGCCAGCACCTCAAGCTATCATTGAGGTGATATCATGTGAGTGCAAAAAAAGTTGTATTCAAGACAGATGCCTTTGCATTGTGAACAATTTAAAGTGCACCTAACTTTGCAAATTGACTAATTGTGAAAACCAACAAAATTACGAAGAAGGCGAACAGGCAGTTACGTCAATCTCAGACGATGAAGGAGATGAAATATTGTAAAATAAATGATTTAATGAATGGACGAGTATAGTATGTCTATGTTTAGTTTGTATTTAATATTATTTGCATTTAATTTCTGTGAGTTAAATCGGGTGTGTGAAATAAACAAGGTATAAATCAACAGATTTAAATTTGTTTAACCTGTATTATTGTTCTCAAATATAAATGTTTAACCAGATAAAAAATTATGAATGCTAATCATTCATGGCGTTTCTAACAAGAAGTAACGCGCTCTACCGGAATGCGGAGCCGGGCAAGGACGCACTTGAGTATAGCGCGGCCACGAGCAGGGACGCACTCCAGTGCATTTTACGCCTAAACGGTAAGACATACTAAAAAAAGTATAACTAGCTTTTATTTAGATAATAAACAAAGAAAAAAGATTAACGAAAAGCATTTTTAAATTGGAGCTTGTTTTACAAATGTATGGATCATAAATAAATATTTTCTGTTAAAAATTTGCAAATTTTCAACTTAAAAGTATTTTTTTTATATAAAGCTACTGCATAGATCAAGCTATCATAAAAATTCATGATCTAAGTACAAAACTCTATAAAAAAAACATTGGTAGTATATGCCACTTTTACTGGTACCTTTTTTCAAATTTATGAGGGAAAACACAAGTTTAAAAAAAAAAGTACGTTTTTTCACATAAAGCTACAACTTTGGCGTTGCTATTACATATATTCTTGATCTACATATAAAACTAAAAAAAAAAACATAGTCAGCATTTGCCACCAAAGGTGGTACCAATTACCTTAATTTTCGGGCCTACTATTTCATGTAGGCCTACTATGGTGTATTGTATACTAGTGATTTCATAAGACCCCAAAGAAAATAATTGAGTGGTGTGAGGTCAGGGGATCGAGCAGGCCAATGTACTGGTCCTTCACGCCCCACCCATTGCTGGCCAAATGGAACATTTAAATAATCAAAGACAACATTACCAAAATGAGCTGAAGTTCCGTCATGCTGAAACCACATTCGATGTCTAATATGCAGTGGCACACATTCTAGCAACTCAGGGAGAATGTCTCTGAGAAAGACAAGATATTCAGGGGAGTTAAGTCGGTTAGGAAGAATGTAGGGTCCTATTAGAAAATCTCCAATAATACCTGCCCAAACATTCACAGCAAACTTCTCTTGATATCCTCTAATGATAGTAGCATTAGGATTGTCTGCAGCCCAAACATGTGATGTCCGAGAATTGACAATCCCCTCTCTGGTGAAACTAGCTTCTTCTGTAAATAAAACCTTCTCCAGAAAACCTTGGTCCTCAACATCTTTATTTAAAAACCAGCGAAAAAACTTCACGCGCTGAGATAATCTTGAGGATTTAAAACCTGCACTTTTTGTAGTTTGTATGGATGAAGTCCTTCACCATTTAAAACTTTCCACGCTGTACTCTTACCACAGCCTGATTTCCGTGCTACTGCTCTAGTGCTCGTTGATGGGTTATCTTCAAACAACTTTAACACATTTTCTTCATACTGGACATTACGAATTTGCCTGTCACCACCCGTATCAACTAAGTTACACTTATCTCAGCCAGTTTTCCTTAACCAATTGTGGAGAGCAATAGAAGTTTTGAAATTTGCTCTCTGTTTGGGAAATTTTCACGGTACAACCTCCGAGCTTCTTTTGAATTGCCTCTTGCTATTCTATAAAAGTAATGAATATCCCATACTCCTCAAATGTAAAGTTATACATGTTTTGCACTAATATTATTTATTACAAACAAAGAGAAAAAACAAATAACACAAATTAATGAAGTAACACTTCTCTTCTTTCAACAATGCATTACAAAGAAACGGCTGATTCATTGTTAACATGAAATGGACAGAAAACAGCTGATTGTTAACAGCTTCAGCAAATAACTTATTATTTTAGCTCATAATAACTTTAAAATGTTTTGTTTCTA
Organism: Philaenus spumarius; assembly: GCA_018207615.1. Taxonomy (NCBI): domain Eukaryota; kingdom Metazoa; phylum Arthropoda; class Insecta; order Hemiptera; family Aphrophoridae; genus Philaenus; species Philaenus spumarius. The sequence continues at coordinate 482,721 of JAGFPH010000297.1, read as the reverse complement.
GAGTAATTCTGGGTATTGTAGACAACTACCAAGAAAACAATTTTCCTTTTTTCAATATCTCTGTTATCCTTTGAGCTATAGACAACATAAAAAACATTGTGTTTGTCATTAAAAAAGTAAACTTTTTTTGTCTCTTGTAATTTATTTGTTAAGTTAACGGTTTTTGAGATATTTGACATTAAAAATTATAACGGCTGCCATTTAGAAAATCTATAAAATAATTTTCTAATTTTTCGTACCGTGATAAAAGGTTACGCATCAAATAGGTATACAAAGATTGAGCTCAATACCTTTTCTACTTCCAAAAGTATTAAGTGTTTTATAAAAAACACATACAGACAGACGAAAAAATAAGCACCGTAGAAAAATGTTTATATTGTGAAATATGTTTGTCTGGATCCCAGGAACATATCCACAAAAAGGGTCCAGAGAGTTCGGGGACACCCAGTATGTTTTATACTATTCATAAGTTACCATGCTAAATTACTATTACCATGATTTTTTTTAAACTTATTAGTTGATTTTTATTTGGTTCTTAAATAGGGTACACATGTTTACATGTGTATACCAAATGTAAAGTGAATATCCCAATTGATTGAGTCTCGATTGTCTTGTCTGTTTTAAATTGCCAAATCAAAACATTCCCTAAAATAATATTCTAGTGCTTATATATTTTATACTCTAACTCTAGTGAATTCACTGACCATAGATTTAATTTTTATTTCAAGTTCAGTAGACCCAAATAATATAAAACAAATTATTTACTTGTGTTTAAACCAATTGTGAAGGCTTAAAGATAGAATCACACTAAACACTACAAGGAAAACAAACAAAAATCAAATTACAAAAGAGTCGGGTAAAAATAGCTGTCTCGGGTGATTTATTGCAATAGTTGGCATACCGAACTATTAGCGTGCTGTACAAGAATTTAAACGCCAGCAATGCGAAGAATCCTGTCCTGAAATTGGTCTACACGCACCGAGAGTAGATTTAGAATTTTGGTCTTTGGTGTTATCGCCACAAATATACGTGATTTATTCTAGGAATTTTTCTAAACAGATTTAATAATGTAATAAAATCTTAGACGGCTTACAAATTTACTTGTTGGAAAATTACAAAATACTAATCCATTGTTTCCCAACTCACGAACATATCTGTTCGGGTTCAATAATCTTCGTACATGCACAGAACCAACACGGAAATCTTAAAATATTGTGCATTAAAACGAAGCACTAAATAAGTCGTTGTGTTAAAACTGAATGCCAATAATGAATTATTGTTGATGTTACAGTAATAACAAATCAACACAGATGCAGCGTTCCTAAACTCTGTCAAAATAGTGTAAAGCAGTTTTTTTTATCACAGTAATTTACTGTTATAACTTACAAAATTAATTGGTATTTTGTTTAGTTTATTTTACAAATTAATCAAAGTGTAAGTTGTATCACTCCAAACATGAATCAAAATTAGTTGGATTATCTCAAACTCAGTTTATGTTCTTAAATGTTTCATCGGCGTTTGCATTTTTACGGACATGTATATTAATTCAATCTTTCAATGGAAATAAAAGAATCCAATTGTAGATAAGATAAAGAAATAAGTTCGTCAAAAAATGTATTGTATTTTAAGAACTGTGTTGTTGTTAAATTTAGCTCGATTCAGTAAAAAAACTTTAAAAACTTTCGTTTTATTAATGTTAAAAAAGTGAGTCCAATATTTGATTATGAGAAAAGGAACTCATTTTAAATCAGACTGTTTGTATACATTTCAGTGTCTTTTTTCAGTATCAGGCTCATTTTTCAATGAATATTTTCTAGAAGTAAGGTATATTTCTGTAAAACTTTGGTTTTGAATGAAACAAATCAAACTGGCAAATTAGAAACAAAGATACGTGTCGAGTTTTAAAAATAAAATAAAACTCTCAATTACTTTTTCACTTTATAATTAAATTGAATCTTTCCTGTTTTCGTAATGGAACAAAAGCTTTTGAGATTAGAAGTGGAAACTTCCTTTACGTTTCGGTCAATATAGCACATATAACTTACACACAGACGAAAAATACATATAATATAAACCAATTTTCTCCATCCAGTAATCACAGATAAAAGGTATATGCATTTTTTGACCATCAATCTACTGATTTTTCACGCATCAAGCTCAATCTGTACTTTTTGAGTCCATACTCGTTATTACAAAATTAATGTTATATGTAAGTATAGCTCGGTTAGAATAATGTTCGTATACCTACTTAAAGTGCAAAGAAGAATATTTTACTCTGTAAACGAAACTCACGTAGTGTTGAAAAATTGACAGCTGTACGCTTGAAGAATTTATTAGCATTAGGATGGGCAGCTGCAGTCACTATCTTAGATTAACTTCACCAAGATTACATAAAAAGTTAAGGCGAGAGTTCTGAAAGCTGTCGTTTTCGAATGAGTAGCGCTCAAACTGAAACTTTTAGTTACTAAACTGTTTGACTAAATAAAATAAAAAAACACTACATTAGAGTATAAACTTGTTTAAAAATTTTGAAAAACGTTAGTTTCTGTTAAGAACTTTTTACCCACGATTTGTTCTTAGTGGCCTTTCATATAAATACATGTACTTATCCAAACTTTAGAAATTCATTGTAGACAAAAATATTATCATATGGTCAGACAACAACCTGCCATGATAATAGGCAAAAACACCCGTTTTGTGATAACGCCAAACATAGCTGTATTGTTTGTGTAACGCGGAGCACTATTTTATTAATTTCCATAGGGTTCTCACGACAATTGTTCCAATAACGAATAACTAGGAAGCAAGTAAATCTAACTCTAGTACCTAGGCTCCTACCAACGCAGCTGTGTTGACGGTTCGAAATTGAACAATTAGGCCGAGCGCGTTTAACCACTGCGCCGTTCTGCTCCCTTAACTTGACAAGACTATTAGTTTCGAGTTTTGAATAAAACGCGCTACATACTTTATGGATTTACTTCTAAATATAAGTCGAATAAATGGATACCAAATTGTATTTTATAGACATTTGAAATGTCATCTAAAACATTATAAAGAACTTTTATAAAACATATTTTACAGTGTAATACGGGCCTTAAACCGAGATTTTGGGTTGCAAAGCTGTTTCTATCAAACAAACTCTATCATTTGCAATGATTCTCCTTTTAGATCTAAGAAAAACAAATGGAACAATTGTTTTACTAATGTTGAATAACAACTGTTATTCCAGTTTTTATTAAAAACTAAATTCAAACATATCATTTTATATGAATGTTTCAAAAGCTAAATACATTAAATTCATCCTTCTAAATACAAATAAATGTTACCTGTTCTATATCCTGCATTGGAGAGATAAGTCGCGAACGATCTGGTCTCATGAGTCGCCTGCCATTGTGGACTGGAGCAGTTATCGTTATTGGTATAGACGTGGTGGTTGTGCATGTACATTCCCGTCAGCAGAGAACTTCTTGACGGACAGCACATCGGGGTGGTTGTATATGCATGACGAAATTCTGCTCCTCCATCCCTCAACAAACGTAACGTGCGGGGCATGAAGTTTAGAGAGCCTGGAGACATAATCAACCCAATAATTTAAGTTTTATGGTTTAAAAATTAGTTTCTAATTATGAATTGATCATATTATTACAAATTTTTGTTCGGACATTTGCCATCATTTGTACATGGGAACTAATACAAGATGTTTGCGAGAGTATAAAATAAACTCTCAAACTAAAGCTAACACGTAATATATAAGTTAAAAAGAAAACATAGAGAACTAGGCATATGATGACTAACCAACCTAACAATATAACTATGAAACCTAAATCTAGATAACTGAATGCAAACAGTATGAGAGAAAACAACGTAACGTAAAATATTTGTTTCGATAGAATAAACTTAAACCGAGAACTAAATCGTATTAGAAGCGACCTAGCAATCAATGGATACTCCTCAGTCCATAATTTACAAATTTAATAATCGATTTATAATAAAAAGAAATAATCCAAAGAAAAATATAAACCATGGACGTTCATAGTAAACCTATGAGCCGAGATTACTGCAAGAAGTCAGACGCGTAGCAGAAAATATAAAATTCGCATGTCGTGTCGTTTGGTAATCAAAACAGTGTTAGGCAACATCTCGTCAAAACCAAACTCATAAATGGCACTCATTATACTAAAAACTGTATTTACAGTGTAGAATGTTAATGTAATAGGCAGGAAGGACAATGCGAGACAATAAGATCATTAAATACTAGATTAAATTAATACAAAAAAAATCACATATAGGCCATGTGCATAAATCGAAATTAGCCGGACATGTTTTGTCCGAAAATCGTAAGTTTAATTGGGAAGAGGCAAAAATGATACAACTGGAGTGAAAACTTTTACAAAACGAAAAATAATTGAAGCCTCGTATATAAAATTACAGCACAATCCGATCAACCAAACTAGTTAAAAATAAAGCAAATGATGCCAAATTTCCGAACAAAAATATACGTTTATTACATTCAATATTGTATTTTAATACCTATCTATTTAAAGAAGGACAAACAACTTTTAATATAGCCTATATATGCGAACACAAATACCCAGTCGTCTTAAAAATTTAATTTAATTTAATTATATTTAATTAAATCAAGAAATTAAAAATTATTGTTTCAAGTAGGCCAATAAAAGATTTAAAAAAAACAATACGAAGAAACCATTAAAATATAATGAGGTCAACATTCCTAGGATATATTTAACTGGCTAAATTGGATGGGCTAAATTCATAGGATTGGATGAAAATGACTAAAAGGGTATTTATTGCTCTAGAAATTAGAATGAACATAAAATATCGACCCTAAGGTAGAACATGCAGAAAATATTGTCCCAAAGTTTAATTATAATTTTACTGGACTAAAATGCCTTTCTAATGGTCTTGCTAGGTTTACGTAGCCTATATTTATGTTATATTATCCTAAACTGTCTGCAACCATTATTCTATGTCACAATCAAATATTTGAAAATTTGAACGCTGTTGTAAATATACCTTTCAAAATGACACTGTCTAAGGACTTATAAACATAAAAGTCATCGGCATTATTCACTATTCTTCTCCAATTTGTTTTCTATAGTTAAAAATAATTAATTTGTCGCATGGGCATACTCAGCTTATGGTTTTATTGTAATTCGCTTTTGTTTCTTTACATATTTTCACTTCTTCAGATGTATTGAAAGTGTCTACTTTTGCCACATGTTAAAGAAAACTACTGTTTATGGTTGTCTCACGGCCTAACAACCAGAATATTATTACTGTAAGAAAAATCATAATTTTTAGAATGGGTAAGTCAATAGTGGTGCAACACAAAAAAGCTAGAAATGGATATTTACCCTTCAACAAATTCAAATACACCTAAATCCGTCTAAGGGGTTGGGGTAACACCAATAAACCGTTAAAATATTCAAAACCGTCATCTTTATATAGCAAACAAATTAATGTTTACCTACAAATATGATGTAGTACATTTCAGATTTATTAATTCTCCCGATCGGTTGTAATGGCGGTTTTTTTACTTTTTTGTGTTCTTGCATTTTAAATTTGAATTTTACTCCTACCAGGCTTTATTCCCATCCAGCATAATAATTGATATCTCCAGCAACCACGATTAGTTCATGAGATTCCCATGGCTGATGGATGCGCAGCTAATCTT
>JAGFPH010000297.1:448340-475433 GCA_018207615.1 Philaenus spumarius | reverse complement strand
TTTTTTATTAAAGTAGGAGATTAACTAATAAATATTATTATTATTATCTAGAGAGAAAACTATTCGATCGATTTCGAACAAATTTGCACCAAACACGTCAATTAGGCCTTTATAGATGCACGATAAAAGGTTTTGAAAAAATTAGAAAAACAACCCCCTTTATGGCTAAAAAAAAAACCAAAATCAGTTATTATTATTATTATTAGCTAAACGAGAATGTTTAGAAAGATGCTGTTTTTTGCATATGGTAGGGTACATTAAAGTCTACAAATAAGCCAAATTTTATCAAAATCGTTAAAGCCGTTTTTTTATAAAAAAATAATACCTGATTTTTTGGGGGTTTTTTGCCAAAACGGAAGTTGTTTTTCATAATTTTTCAAAACCGTTTTTCGTGCATCTATACAGGCCTATTTGACATGTCTGGTACAAATTTGTTTGAAATCGATCGAATAGGTTTCGCTCTAGCTTTGTATACATACAGACATACATACAGACATACAAACAGACATACATACAGACAGACATTTTGTACAAACTACGTTTTTGGACTTAGAGGGTCCCAAATTGGATATTTCCACAAAAATCTTAACATCGATTTTTTTTGCGATCACTATACTTTCTCTATACTATAGTATAGTCTTGGATTAACCGGTATGGGGAGGAGTGGGGGGAGGGCGGGTAATATAGCTCTGTAATATTGTCTGTATACTTTAGTAGAGTTAAAATCCTCTGAGGATGATGACCATGTCATGGAAATGTACATAAGGGTAACGTATTAAACATAACTTACAATTTAGTTGTTTAGTTATTGTTTTTGTTCCTTGTTTTGTGGTTCGGTGTTTTTATTTAAATCAGTGTGATAGTAAGAAAGTAAAAGGGAAAAAAGCTCGAAAATGACACTGCACTTTTAGCATAGTCAAGATGAATAACTTTCTTGGGTGACTTGAAGAGAAATATTTCCTAAGTTTGGTGAATAAGATAAATACAGGAGACCACAAGAAGGCCGGATGTGGAATGATACAATGGTGGTGGGGGAAGACCACAATCCTTCAAGAATAGCATAAGTTACTTAACAACATTTACTTCTTAGGAAAAAACATAACATCTCAACAAGATAATCGCCCAAATAAATGCCTGAAAATATATTTTGTAAATTAAGATTAAATATAAAGAGGATATAAATCAATGAAGCAGTATATATAGGGTGGTCTAGGGTAACCACTAACTTGTCTTGGTCGAGGTGTGAATATTAATTAATTATAATTTATGAAACATGGCCCCCCGTGTGGTAAACACATTTCTTTAATAGGCTAGCAAGCCGAGTGTTTTGGGAACTCTGTGGGTTGTCTCTGTAGGCCGTTGGTTCTTATTTTAGGTCATTAATGTTACCAAAATTGTTCAAGTTTAAATTATTAAAATACTAATTCAAAACTCGCCCAACAAGCAGATGGCGGCTCCCATGTTCAGTATTACCGTACACTACCTGAACGGAAAATATGAGGTATTTTCTTTCTCATTAAATAGGGTTAAAAAGAACCACTTACCATCCGGCGGGAGGAAAAGTGCCCACATAAAGCTTTGAGTATATTTTCCAGCCCGCCTATACTAAAGTATACTCAATGCTTTTTATATGGGCACTTTTCCGCATACTGAATCATATGTTTCAAAACAACTGCTGAAAAAACAATCCATCAATGAACTTCCCTGTCTGTGTATTCTTGGCATAACATCAATTGTATTTGTAAATGTGAATGTCCATGTTTTAATCAAGTTTGTTCCATAGTAAAATGCAAATTATTTACGAAAGCTGTAGCTGGAGGACAAATATTGTGTGTTTGAAGAAAGTATCTTAGTCGCGGTGAAGAAAATTATCACCCTCGCTAAGCCCGTGCGGTAACATTTCCTTTCTTGGCAACCAAGTGATACTTTCTTCCTTAAGTATAACTATTTCTTTACTTTTTCTCAAAGGTTTTCCTCTAAACTCTAACACCACAGTTGTTTTCAATACATTTTAGCGGTGGTATTTTTTTTAAAGAGGACTGATGAGTTTTGTAGCAACATTTTCTGGAATATTTTGAAAATTATCACGAAAGCCTAAGAAATAGACGAAATAACACTGTTGCTTTAAATTGCGGAAACAGGTGACTTGCTGTGAGATCCAGTATTCAGTTTTTATATCTTAATCAAACATAAAGCCTCGTTTGACTGGAAGCATCTGGCTAGATTTAAAATTCAAAATTCAACTTAGACCTAAATGAACTTTAGTTTGATGGTTTTATTGGGAAGTCAGAATAGAAATATTAAAAAAATATATGATTAGAGAAGATAGAGAAAAGATTTTTGCAAGTATTGTTTTATAAAAAATTTGGGCGACTGGGATTATGGAATTGCTAAGGGCACTGATATCGTTGATGGTTAAGACAAATTGGTTGAAGCTACGTTTTTGGAAGGGTTTTGTTACATATATGTAATAAGATCGAGGATTCTGAGATCCTAAAGTATCCTCTTATGTCCTAACTTGTATGGAGGGAGAAACAAATACCTTTGTAAGAAACACATTTGAACCAATACTGATGCATCGTCAACGAATAAGGGTGTGCGATACCAGGACAAAACAGTCCCATATACAGTCCTCTTCAATATAACTTATCTTTCATCGAACTTTGAAGATAATCTTTAGCAATTTGCAGGAAATCGTTTATGAACAAAATCGTAGGTAATACAAATTATAAATTTTTATTAAAGATATGTGTTTATAAATACAGTAGTCCTAAGACGAAAAACATGATTTTCAGTCGAGTTACGTGATAGCATTAAACATCGGGGCTAATTTTGTTACCTAACTATATATTGAAGGCTATGGGAGATTCCCCATCAAGATGGCGGCACCGAGCATGACTCGCCCTACACTCGATTCCACGTTCACCATGCAGTACAGTTCTTACGGGAGAATATACATGCTACTACCATTACAGGGAACATCACGTTTATTGTCATGCGGTTTTCTGATGCTTATTAAGGTTTTAGACTATGTAATAACTGTTGGCAATGTGTCAAATATAAAAAGCACTATACAAAGTGAAGTATACAGAATGAAAATTACGTCTTATATGTTTTGAAAGTATTCAAATTATGAACAGTTAATAGGTAGACTACTCTGAGCAGAAATACTGTTGTAATTAAGTATTTAATAATTAAGTAATAGTTAGTAATAATAGTTTTGGTTACAATGATAGGAAGCGGCCTGAGGAGCAGTGAGCACCGCACAATAAATGTAGTGACGTTTGACATGCGTCTGACGCGACGAGTGGCGCGGCCGTGCTTAATTTACTCCTTTCTTCAACCTGCCTTTCTGACCAGAGTATACTTCGTACAAATTTTGTATGACAAAATAGCTAAATTCAAGTTCTTATTTACAACTTTGAAGCTTGCAAAACTTCTCTACCCGAAAAATAAAACAAATTCTCACAGACCAACTTTTTCATGTCACGATTTAAAAATCACATACAAGTTTTAACTTTAACTTGTAACATAAATTAGTAATAAAATTATTTTACAACTTTAAATTGCACCATTACTGTCCAACACTAATGTTTTGTCTGCATACGAAATTTTAACTTCATCGTAAGTCGGCCAAACAACAGTGAATTTGAAAAGCGCGCATTCAAACTTTGTCCGTGTAAATGGTGCATTTGACGCAAGATGGCGGAGTTGGCTTCAGATGCTGTATTGCTTGTTAGTGCCCATGGCCTATCAAGGTTTTATACTATGTAATCATTGTATTGCACACACTTAACTTCAACACTAGTTTATACAATTTGGTCGCTCACAAATTAGTGATTATTGGGGTTATTTAAATTTCGTAAGTCTGCACCGAACATATTTAATTTCCGCACGTGTATATTGAATAATATTTTTACATTTTTGTTGTTCTAGGGTATAATTGTATTTTTCATATTTTATATTTTAAGATGCATTGTTTTAGAAGAATACGACTAGCCACAATGTTAATTTTCAGTATAATAATAAACATACTGGATAATAATAAACCCAGTAATTGGGTCCTAGACCTCTTGGTGTTGCTTTTGCAACATTTGTATGTGTGTCCGTTTAAACAATAAAATAATTATTATATATTTATATAGTAAAAGTTTTACTTAATTGTTTTTGTATCTATAGTGGTGACAAACTGCATTACTTTACTCGACCAACTAACTGTACGCGAGGGAAGTACGTAGCACGCATGGGTATTTGAAGTTTTGATACAAAAATATTTTTGAATGACTCAATCCTTAATTAAACTATTTTAACACCTTCAATGACAACTATTCGTCCACACTGCCAAGCATAGTTGAATAGCCTACAAGTTCGGTTTAATGTATGGTTTCAACAGAATTTATTACGTCTAATTATCGATAGAAGGAATTTATTTAACGTGTTGTTTCGATCTGGAATGTAGCCAGTATACAAGTATATTGTCACGAATGTCTGCAGCTGATTGGTATCGTGCATTTTACAGAACAAGTTGAAATATTCAATCAAAAGAACCCGTTTGTTGATTTTGTAATTTAAAATACAACCGTGTGTTGTGTCATAGTTCAAATGGTTAGTAAATGTACAAGTACACTCCCAATGCACACATTGTATCGACAACGAAATAAATAATTATTTCTTAAAAAATAAACAAAATAAAATAATCACGTATTCAATTTATAAACACAGTATGCACCAACATAAACATTACTGCAATTGTAACAATTTAAAATGTTAAATTTTTTTACAAATATTGATAATATACAAAGTAAAAGTAGCTGAAAAGTTTAGTTTTTAACTCGCTCTTGTTCTATATGCTCTCCAATAAATTTTAGGCACTCGTGTAGCTTGTCGAAGATCTTCAAACACGTTGTGCATGTTTCTATCGTATCTGGTTATTTCTTCATGAAGCTGCGCAAAGATAGTCGGTGACGCATTTCGGTTTTTCCTTCATCATTCCCTACTCTAAGCGTCAAGTGGTGAAAGGTCGGAAGAGTAGGATAGGTGTGGAACGTTTGTTCCTCGGCAAATCAAACGGTTGCTATACGGTGGTGTGAATGGTGGCGCCATCTTGCTGGAACCTCTAGGAATCAAAACCAGATTGCTAGCAAGACTTATCCTCTTCAGATCTCATGCAAAATGTTGAAGAACGTTCTTTCTGTAACGTATCTAGTTTACAGTAACAGCATTTCCGTTATCATCTCCAAAAGAAATACGGACCCAGTATGACTTTCACTGATACAGCGCACCATCCTGTTACGAATCACTATTTTGTGGATTCTCTTCGACATCTTCAGGAGTTGTTTACTTGTTGATCAAACCCTTGAGGTGTACATGACTTTCATCTGAAAATCATACATTTTGTAGGTTTTCAAAGCTAAAACTGATTAGCAATAATCTACTCTTGTCTTTTTTCCCCCTTGCATTTAAAGGTTGACTGGTTTGTAATCTATTCGGAAATCTGTCAAGGTTTTTAAACATTATTCTCAAAGAAAAATTACTGGTATTCTCTTTAAAAGACATCATGTGAAGATTATTTTCGGAGACTGCACGACTTGCTGAAGTTTACCGTGGTGTTCATAAGTAGTGACTGTTTTTGGATGGATCAAATTAAATCAAAATATCATTTTTTTCAATGACTAATACGCTTTAAGCTGAGTCAAAACACTACCAGTACAATAGAACTTGTCAACAACACTTATCATCACGAGATTACTTAAAGGCTGTTTTTGACATTGTTCTTGAAACTCTACAGCATTTCGCCTCTAACTCGGACCATCGGAACGACCTGTAATGCTCTACGATAAACACTTTTTTCTGGAGTGTAAGAACCGTCACAGCGTTACCAAAGTAATAAGAAGCAAAGTTAAGGGTGTGCAATACCAGGACGAAACAGTTCCGTACAACTCCAATATAACTTATCTTTCGTCTAATTTTGAAGACATTTTTTTTAACGTTTATGAACGCCTAAATTATAATTCATAGGTAACAAAAATTGTAAGTTATTCATTTTAATTCAAGATATTTGCTTATAAACAAGACGAAAACGTGATTTTCAGTCGAGTCTCCTGAAAGAGGTGAAACATCAGGGTGAATTTTGTTACCTACATTGGAGTTTTCTGCAAATTAAAAATGTTGTACAGACATAGCAGAAAATAAAAAAAAGACATGCATTAGTAAAAACGAATGTGTATAAGCGATATTCTAGTCGCCCTCGAGCGCTTTACCAATGTATTATCATAGGTCTTCTCAAGGTTACTGGATTCCATACGTTTACTCGAGTGGTATTGCAACAATCAACAATGTAATCAGGTGTTCTAAAAACCAAGCACAGATGCTTCAATTTCAGTTATTTATTTTGGCGCTGTGCAAACAGAAATACTGTACACACAGTGAATATATTTTTCTATCAAGAAAATGTTCAGCAGTATGGAAATATAAAAAAACAGGTAAATAAATAAATTCGTCACTTTAGTAATTGGATCTGCTTTCATGCATTGGTTTGTCGATATGTTCGTGTTGACACGGCCACCATTTACCTTTGAAATATTTAAATATCTTAAAGTACGTTCAAATAAATAATTTGTGAAATATAAAAGGAGTTGCGTAAAACTCAATTGCTGCTCAGGTAGGGTTAAAATATTTAAAGTTTATTTTATTTTTTTATTCGTGTAGAGAATTCATTGTTGGAGTGCTGTAAAGATTTTGTTCGTGTTATTCTAATACTTTTTAGCATTTAAATGTTTGTTTTTGTTTATCAAAATCTTTACTGTATGCCAGTCAGACTAAGAAATCGAATGGGTAGCTTAAACCAAACGCCAGTAACGTACTAGGCTCGAACCTATGTCAATTGTAACAAACTGGAAAAGCGGCGAGTTTATATGGAAAACAGCTAAACATATATAATTAAGTTTAACACTTACTCTTATGGGCGGTTTGGAAAAATTGTTGCAGAACTATATTAGCAAGGAGGCCACACTCTAAGTAATTCACACAGAGACTGATATTATTTATTTTAAATTTATAGAACACTAATATAGAATTAGTTTGAAATTATTGTTCACAAAATTCTACGCCATAATTGAACAGTTTATTTTGTTTTAAACCCTAACAATATTGCTATAAAATAATAAAATTGCAATAAGTCTACTAAAAGTAACCAACTAGCACAGAAATCCTTGATTGCATGTTGTCTAATTAAACTGACATTGATACGATTCCAGCGACGGTGTTTATTCTCTGTTTTTGTAATTTGATGTTTGATCGTGACTATAGCCAACAATTACTCTCTTGATCTGACGTTCCTCTATTGCCGTAAAACTAATTTATAGTGACCTTTTGACACTTACTAGGCAGCACACGATTTCTTTATTTCTTATCAGTTCCGGTAATGTATAGTAATTAAAAATATTGATTTATGTGCTGTTTAATTATTTCCTTTTAATGACATTTAGTATTCGTTACTTTTCTAAACGATTTTACATTTGTTGTAACTTGACTAATCATATTAATATCCCAGTTAAAAATGAGATTTGATAAAACACTATCGTATAGTTATTTATTTCATCGGAAGAAATTTTATTGTTATTGCAACCAATTTGGGGACGCTTTTTCGTTACTCGTATTTTATATTTGTCATTGTCATAGCAACCAATTAACAACCCTTTTTTTCGTTACATTTTCTATTTCTTAACTCCTACAGCAAATTCGTTCCAAAAGGAGATTTTGGAATCCTGATTTAACGTTGGTGCGATTTTACTCTCAATTTTTTTGAATAAAACTAAAATCATAACACAAAATATGTGTTTGGAAACTGTGCTTTTCCTGGGCTAAATTTACAAACTAATCAGACTCAATCACATTCAATCAGCCAAATACCAAAATATCATGAAGTTATCTGTATGAATGTTACCTGCATTAATTTAAAGAAACTTGTTCCGATTCGTACCTTAAATTGCATAGATCTTTTCTACCTAAAAATCTCTCAGACATATAACATTACCAATTATATATTGACTGAAATTTAAATTAACAGATATTACGTTTTAGGGAAAATTTAACATTCAGTCCAAAGAGTATCGAATACATTTAAAATGTGGAAATGGCTTAACCCTTAAAAGTCAATTCTTGGTTTATTACTTTACATTTTAGTACCTCTTACTTTGGATAGTTTTTAATATTGCCGGCAATATTATAATTTATTTAACTTTCAATCTGGCTATAAGGTTTGTGATACATAACTGAGTTCTGGGTTCAATGATAAAATCCGTTTTTCAATATTTGTTTTCGATCTTACAATATTCACTAGAAAACATAGCAAGTAAATATCTTGATAGCAAACACGTTTTATGCATTCTCAAGCAATACAAGTTTTTCAAGGCAAAATTACAAACAGGTCATTGGTGTACAATGCTACATTGCTACAGACAGATTACAATGTGTCTGCAAAAACTAATATATTAATTTTATTTTAATCTCATGTACCCTTTTTTTCTTTTCCGGGGTAAATGCGTTACTGACTGATGGTTTATTGATCGTTGTTTCAATAAATTATCACTATTCTACCACATTTGTATTTAATGTGACGGACTGACAGGTCTGACAGTTGCTCAGTTACCAGAAGACGACGTCATATGCAAGAATTAAACAGATCGAATCCACCTATTGTTGTTGGCTTTTTCAGTGAGTTATTTCACTTCCCGTCTTCAGTATGCTGACATAAGACGCTTTAAAAAAAATATAATATATATTTGAAGTGAAGATTCAACTAACTATTTCTCAACATAATTTTCCATATTTCAATATAAAACAATATTGACAAATCAACAAAAATTTACGATTGTATTTCAGAGCTTACAAAAACTTGTATCATCAAATTTGAAAAATATGGACTTTGCATTCTATTCTGTCTAATTTATCACTCAGAACCGAACAAAACTATTTACATCTTACGAAGTCCCTGATCAGTTTAAGAGAGCTAAAATTAAAATTAAATTTATTACAAGTAAGCCTCTTGAATTCTAATAAGAATTTGTAAGTCAGGTAAGCCCTAGTACCCGTAAACCTCAGTATAATAACAGTATGTACAAGTTTGTGATTGAAGATACAGACAATGCACGTAGTAAAACAAACAAGGTCATAACTCTGAACACTTCTACTTCGTGTCTGCTTGGAATTATAACTGTAATAAAGTTCATCCGCCAGAGTGGGCTTTAAACGAAACTGTTTAAATGCCAAATTAAACTCAATTTACAACACAGATAAACTGTTTTAATTGTTGTGCGAGCTTTAATACAATCTAGATTAGAAATGTACCCGAATCAAATAATTACAGCGTTTAACATTTTATATACTGTATACACTTTCTCCCAACAGCTATACAAATATTACACATAAATACAAAAAGAATAATGGATTTGTACAAAAACATTAACACGTCTAGCAAAATATCATGCTAGTTGTTTATCCAAAACTTGAATTGCTGGTAATATTTTTCTTTTTCTAAATATATACAATTTAAAATGAAATAAATACGTTATTCGCTGTCCCAACAATTAATTCTGAAAACCCCTACTGAATGACCTGTTTAAGAACAGTGGTATTTATTTGTGGTTTGAGTATGCAGGATGTTAATTAATTGATGAATGTATCTCCGTTTATTCCTACCAAATAATCAGTTTTTATAATAATTTGTTTACAATTACTGTTTAATTTGTGAGGTTAAGTGGTTGTGACCTTATTAAGGTAAACATTTATTAATTTAATATTTGAATCGTGTTTTTGTGAAATAATCTATGTTGGCGAAATTTATCGAGGACGTCCAAAATATGACGGTATACTGTTACAACTAGAAATCCAATAGGATGTTTACGGATTATTTGAACTGTGATATCAGGTTATTTACCTATTTAAATCATTGACTTTCATAGTTCAAACAACTCACCTGTTTCGCTTCCCATATGTATATTTACCCTATATAAGATAGTACACAAGACGATTAACCGTAAAGAAAAAATGTTGCCAATAGTTATTTGTGTTTTAAGGGTGGAAAGTGTCACTTTGTCAACCCGAAACAAAATGTTACCGCACGTGGGCAGTAATTTTCTTGAAGGCGAATAACATACTTTCAACCCATAAGACACAAAACCTTTGCCCGGCAGCTGTTTTAGTAATCTGTTAGAAATCAGTTTAATAAAACTTTGTTAAAACATGGACGTTCGTATTTACAAAAACAATTGAGATTATGAAAAAATACACAGACATGGAAGTTCATTGATGCATTGTTATTTTAGCAGCAGTTTTACAAGCATAATAATGATTTAGCGGGCGGTAAAGTGCATTGTGTTTAATGTACAACACGCTTATTATATGCGGGCGACAAAGTAATGCTTTTTATATGGACACTTTACCGGCCCCCGGTTAATAACTGGTTCTTCTACTCTACTAATGAGGCAAAAGATTGGAGGAATAAAATAGTTTCGTACTATCTGTACAGTGCAGCATATATATATCATAAACTCTCATCACATGTTTCCTAGTTACTCATTTTTATGTTTAAAAAAATGCTCAACTTTTAGAGACTATGCGATATAGCCTAGTGATGATATTTGAGATACCAAGCTCTCTAAAACAAATATAAAATTCACAAAGCTAAAACTGAGGTCCGAAAATTAAATTCACTCAAACACCAGTCAAGTACGTAAGCATTTTTTCCAGGAGGAAACCTTTTCTAAGGTGTCTTATAGTTTATGAGAGATCCCTGAACGTTGGAAACATTGGTATAGTGAGTGGAATGAGTTTTGGGAATAATAGATCACTGTAGTTTATTAGGAGGAAGAGGCTCATTGTGGGTGTAGGGTGTAGGGAAAGAATAGCCCCAAGAGAGGGAATAGGAATACTACAAAATCAGATGGCAAATCCTTCATACACAAACTATAAATAGTCAAAATACCTAGATACCTACCTAGGTAAGGCATTTTTTAAATAAATATTTCGAAATTTTAAATAATTCAACATTTACTACATAAATTAACTACTAATTACGTATATTAAACGAGCTTTAACAAACCCCTAATAACCTATTTTACTAAACACTTTCTAATATTTGTTATTAGCACTTAAGTTATTTTGTTTGAGAGCTCATAGATATGATATAAATACATTATTGATTGATTATATTATAATAACAATTTGTATATAGCAAGTAGGGTCTACATGTATTTTTAATCTCGTGGAAATGGAGGAATTTACGATAAGAAACAATTTGACGCACAACTATATATTCTGCCTCGATCTTTACTTTTCTAATTTCCAAGAAATCCTCAGCGTCGGATTTATGTAGAGCAATTTATAGAGGAAACCAATGTAGTGGAAATGCAAAGAGATAATCCCGATTAAAGTCTGATCAAAAATGTTCTTTTAATAAACTCGGGATTATCTGACAAACGAATCAAATATAAGATGTTAAAGTACAATGCACTTTACACAAATATTGCGATATCTTTCTCAATATTCTTAGGCTTATTCATTAGTAAAAGAAAACTCAGTATTCAGTACTATAGGCCTACATAAAAGCCATAGCTTTATAAAACTGTCAGGTTGTGAGCTCATACATTTAACTCAGAAACTAATAGCCCTATTGGATAAACAAACAGCATCAAAAGTATGAAATTGTCGATAACTTGTACAAAATATAACTATGGATGTAATACTTCAATTTGTCTACCACTAATATCAAAAGATTAGTTATGACTACGAATTAAGTTTTAAATATTTTTCTTTAAACCCATTGCAGTTGATAAATCAAAAAGAGTTTTAAGCCATATTCGAAAATAAGTTATGGATTTTGTTTTGTGTGTCATGAACTTTCACAAGGACGCAAGTTCATGAACACAAAAGTGAAGGACGCAAGAGGTAAATTGACTGATGGTCTAACAAAGTCAACCCGCTAATTATTAATATAAGTTTTCTGTTTAGTTAAATAATTTGTTGTCTATTATACATTTTTCTAATGAACAAAATATAGGTAATAATTTTGTATATTTTAATCGTCATCCTTACATTTTCTTCTTACTTTATGTCATTTAAACCCATTAAGACGGAGGATCAGCGTGTAGTGCAAGTAAAACTAACGCCAGTTATAGACTCGAACTACACAACTGTATTAGAGGTTTCAACTTGTAGAATCTACGAGCGCCTTTAACCTCTGTGTCGCTCTGTTTATCATCTATCTCAGTTCTAGTCTTCTAATCCCTTTTCTTACAAGTGAAGTTTTTAATATAGATCTAGGCATTTATATTAGCTATTCAGTTTTGAAGGTTTAAAGTTTAGGACTTTGTCTTCAACGAGAGTGTGTAACTAATGTCGAAATATTAAGTGTTTTAATTTAAATACAAAAATGATGGCAGATGTCCATATATTATGTCTAACTTATGGCTATTTATTTATTTCACAACCAAAAGCAATAAATTCCACGGGAATTATTACCTTTATTACAATCACAATCATTTATTTGTGGCAGGGAGGAAACTTGTTTAAAGTTTTTAAGATTCTATTCATTTTGATAAATAACTTATGTAAGTTAACCTAAGTTCTTGTGAAGAGCTACTACAAAAATTTTCAAATTGCAACGAAAGCACTAACGTTGCTTTTGATTTACTTAATAAAATAAAACTAATTTTATATTTTGGATGCTAATTGATAATCTACCACCAGTTCTTACATAAAAAGTGTTGGCCATGTTTTTTTTTCTTTGTATGACTAAGCAGACTTGACACTTTTATTTAATATTATTTTAATCGTTTGCCATATAAAATTGTGTAATAGAAAATTACATTTAACGTTTACAAGTAGAATGACAAAACACCACAGATAATGCTTTAGAGTGAATAATGTAAAGGCGTTATGGGTACGGTGGATGTACCTAGTTATAATACACAATACAAGTATACACACATACGTAGTTTTAATTAACACAATTTTGTGTTTAATTTAATTAGAGAAATTAACAGAAAATAAATATTGCTCATTCTACGTAATTAGTTACGCTTGCAAACTTACCTAACTCGACATCCTGATCGTCAGTAAGAAACATTATAATATTAGGCTTCCTCTCTTTAACAGGCGGCACTGGGATAAACTGTTTGCGTACTTTGGTCCGACGATTAAAGTCACTCGGTTGACGCTGCTGAGCGAACACGTCGTCTTCGGATGTCCTTGCCGACATTACAGTCAAAAAGCTCCAGTATGCCGCTAGAAAGACGACTAGAATAACGGACTTTGTCATTGTTGCACTTTATTATATCAACACAGCACGATTTAGAAAATCCACGCGACACTTGTTAAATAGTATGTGTTATTTACTGAAGGAACTCCATTGGAATATCTTCATCTTCTTTTATATCTGAAAACAAAATAGAACATTAATTGTGCAAATGTCAAATAGGAACTATGAAGTTGGATTTTATTTTTATTTATTACAAAATAAATGTTGTCATGTACTTAAATCTTATGAATGTTTTATTATTTTTGTTTTAATAGACTATATTTTGATTAGGCTATGCTATATAAGGTTCTTTTCAGAGGTCAGTATAGCGAGTAAATTTCGTAGCAAGTAAAATACAAAACTGGTTTCATTTAAAATGTAAAATTATAATTTAAAAACTATTTAAATAATACAATGATTAAAACATAGTACAAATTGAGAAGCTATGAAAATAAAAATCACATCCCATGAAATTTGTAATAATTAAATTCTCATTTCTCTGTAAAAGATTAATTTAAAATAAATAAGAGAATTGCAAGTTTTAACACGCACTGTCATCAAAATGATATTTATAAGAGCAACACATCAAAATGTCATACACATATACACCGAAGTAACCGTCTAACCAATAACAATAACTAAGAAGTTTTAAATTATTATAGATTGCCGGAGTGGACTACAAGGGGAAGAAGATGACAGCTTCCACAGTATGAAGTAACATATTTGCCATCACTTTTTCACAAAATGTTAGATTCTGTAACAACAAATTTGAGTATAATTAACACCAGTAATTTTTTCAAAATTTTAGCAACAGTATTTTGGTCAAAGAGGTGTTACCAAAGTTTCGCAAATATCTTGAAAAATAAATATCACAAACGTTCTTATAAATAGTTTTAGTATCCATGAATCTTTCAAACGATAGGGTTATACTATCATAATTTTTTTTAAATATTTTAAAGTTCTGATTACTGAATTATTTGAGGGTTATACATTTTGTTTACATTTGTCTGTTCCGGACATACAAGTGATCCTATAAGGGTTTCGGATTTTCCTTTTCAGTTACGGAACTCTACACAACTTTTCATTTTAATAAAATATTACAACTCTTAGTTCCCTTAGAAACCTTGTAAAATGTGCATTTCAGTTAAGAAAAAGTAGTTCGCCAATATTGTAGTGTTCTGTAAAATTTTTAATAATTTTAATGTATGTTATATTGAACAGCAATAATCGTTTATTTATAATACATTTGTGTTAAAAAGTAGACAATGTTTTTTTTTAAATAAACTGTATTAACATAAAATTAGTATTTAGTTTCTTACTTCCCAGTACTTGAGCTACTATGGTGTTTTGACTATAATTTTGAGATGGCTTTTGACAAACTTGTAATTTATTCTCTAGAAGCTCAACATCCCATTAAAAAATATTGTATTAAATAGATTCAAAAATAGTTGATCTTTCAAGGACGCCTTGGTGTAGGCGTGTATACTATGAGAGAAAATTGTAGAGGTTAGAATTAAATACGGATCGAAGATAAGGCTAGACGTAGGTTTAAAAGCGTCGGTGGAGCGGGGGAAGAATGCAGGCTCATTTATATTTTAATTCAAAATCTGCATTATGGATGAACGGGTAAATTATTGGAATTTTATGCACGTAGGCAGTGGGCAGGTTATTTCCGCGACTGCGAAGTTTGCTAAAGTCTGTTTGGATACGCATAAAAAGTATTAACAATGAACAACAAATAAATACAAAATAATTTTTAAATGGGCTGCTTTATGAGTCAACTTAATGGCACTTAATTTTTTTTAAATTATTTTATTTAGCAAAAGAAACTTTTGTTTTATTATACAAATTATTATATTTTCGATGCTCGTCTTAAAAATTGTTTACAATTATGTTCAGAATTTGAAAAGTTGACTATTTGATTAAGAATTAATAATGACATTAACTTTTTTAATAAATAAAAATACCCTATTGCATGTAAAATATAAAATGTGTCATAAATTACTAGGAATATAGCAAGGGTGACCGACACAGGCTCGGAAAGTAGTTCAATTCTCTGGCAACAAGTGACGTCACCGCTCGGATTAATAATGAAGTCATGTTACATAAACAGCAAAAAATATACTCTAACGTCATAATTTCCAAATACATTGTCTACTGGCCAGGCGAAATTGAGCATACAATTGCGTATTAACGAACAATATCAGCTAATAAAATATTCCTTGATAACACAGAAAAATAAGGTTAAGCATGTTCTGAAATAATAGGTTATACAAATATAATATCATTTGGGATTGTTGACAAACTGTTGACACATTGCTAGATGAAATTTGTATAGTTGGTGTACATTTAAAAACGTTTCGTTTTAATGGGACCTTCATAATATACATTAAAAATAGGCCTGCTTAGTAGACCTAAGTGCTAGTTTCAGGATTTAAAACAATAGATACATTATTACAGGAAAGAAAACTTTAATAACTAGGTATACTGTAAAGGCTTATAGTATATGCTTTGAATTGAGGAGTTAATTCACATTTTAATTAAATGTTTAATGAAAGACATGTATTGAAACTTCTATACTTAACGGGGTAGTTAATATACATAATTCGCGTCCATGGAGTGATACCAACCCTTAAAGAATTTAAGAATAACACACTGAGCATCCTCAATAAATCAACGTATAGTTAGGTATGATGGAAGGACAAGTTACTGGACCATTCTTTATTGAAGGAAACCTTACTGCTGCGATGTACTTAGCTACGCTCCAACAACAGATAATTCCAGCTATCCAGGCATCCATAAATGATTTTGAACAAGTTTGATTCCAAGACGGAGCTCCTCCACATTATGGTAGGCAAGTCCGCCAGTATTTGGATAGTATTTTTCCAAATCGATGGGCAGGTAGACGAGCATTTATTGAGTGGCCTGCCAGATCACCGGACTTGCCGTAACAGTGTTATAAGAATTATTACTTCATCTTAGACTATAAATACCAAGAAGGACATTGATTAATGCTGCAATGTTTGTTGCGTTCAAATATCACGCGATAATCTAATGTGTACATCCTGCTAGGGTCACGGACAATCATAGCTTGATTGAATTACAAAGGACAAGATCTCGATACTTTGCTGTTCTTATGTCATATATAATGTCTTGAGTGTTATCAGCTCAGTCCATAGCCTCTCCCCAATTAAACTTGATAATAAAAAAAGTTTTACTAACTTGAAATGCGTAACTTTCTAACAATACACAGCTTTTACAAACATATATCGAGAAATGATTAATTTTCGATGTATGACCAATATGATGTAAATTTACACAAAATAAAAAAATTAAAATAAATATAATATATTATGAAATAAATATTAAATGATTTCTTTCCTGGTAATTTGGCATCACATTTAGCCTCTCCTACAAAACGAGAACTAAGTACACCATCATGAGGCTGTTTTATTTTTGATAATGTAATAAACAATTTTACAAGTAATTACACCTAAATAATTTCGTCAGGTGATAATTGAGACCATTATTTAAATATTTAATCAACGTAAATTTCACTATTAATTACAAATTATATAATTATTGTGCCGTTATTCAAAACGCACGCTTGTTACAATAAGAATAAGTCGGTTAAAAATACTGAATACTCCACGCATACGCCACCAAGCGGCACGATTGGGAAACAGCCCAGCTGTTCTATTGTCGTTAGACTGTGATACTGGCCATTATTGGCGCATGTGAATACATACGTCTCGACGATCGCTTGACAAACGGAAGACAGAACAATGATTCCGACTTCTTGGACTGAAATGGGCGATTAAACTAACGGCCTACGATGTAAGTTCTTCTAAAACTATTCTGATAGTAAAAATATGAGATGAGTAACGAGTCACTTTGCGTAAATCAAATAGTGAATTATTTTGAAACTTTTTAAACTCACATGAATTATTTCTTGTTTTACATACATTTGTGTGAAGAAACATGCAATATTTAGGACTACAGTTCCCAAGGAACTAAAACATGGAAATTATATATTTACAAAAATTAATTACAGTTTCATATTTATTAAACTATTTATTTATTTTTTATTTTGCTTTTCCAAATTGTTTTCTACAATTGGTGCATATCCATGTATATGTTTGCTAAATAGGATATTTTCTGTTAAATGCTATTTTTCATTTGATCTGGATAGCCAAAATAGAACGGTAAGTAATTTGGCGCTACACACCCTTCTTGAATATATAATATGTCCTCTTTAACATTGCAGATTTGTAACCTCACTTTAGGGCTCCTGTAGCTTCCAGTTAAAATTAAATTTTACGTAACACCCAAGAGTGGCGCATTATTTTGTGCACGTAAAAAATATACAGTATTAGAAATGTTTGGTGGATAAACAAGACAAAAGAAACAACACTTTTAGAATTCCTTAACTAAAAGTGAAAACTGACAAATCGATTTTCTCGGATACGGATCAAGCAAGTATTGTAATTGTTATTTTATTATGACTTTACGATGGCTTCCTCGAAAAATAAATATATTATGATACTGCAATATGGAGTATCGTTTGAAGTGACTTTTATTAGGAATATAAAACACTTTTTAAAAGAAATTTTTGGTAGGTAGTTTTGGAGATATTCGCTAAATGTTGTTCAAACCCCCAGTCCTCCTCTATATCCGAAAGTACTGCAGAATATTTTTTTTAACCCCTGAATGTGTGAAAAAGTCATGGAAATATGTTTTCCTTTCATGCTAGTTCTGTATGGTATTACTGTGTATTAGAGCTGCCACTTCATTAGATGAAACCTTTTTCAAAAAATAATATTCTGTGTAAAGTTAAATGTAACATAGACATTACTAGTAAAACAAAGAGCTGATTAAACAAATGTATTAAATATCATCTCACCTCCTTTTACTAGTTATAGTCCTTACCACCACTGTATAATAATTTATTCCCGTCTTAGTTATTGTTGTTCATTATATGATAAATATGATATGTTTATTCTATGCCGTTTTAATGTGTTGCTGTTATTATTAATTTGCACTTTCAGGATTGCTGATGTCCGAATCCAATGGACACACTGCACTCCTACGGTCCCTACTTAAAGGTGTAAGAACATATTTTGTATTCCAAATTTTAGAGTGTCGTAAACCCCGGGATGAAGCTCTCAAGTGTGTTAACTGCGGGGGCGAGCAACCTTCTAACTATAGAGGATGTCCTGCGTACGCAGAACACTTCAATAGGAGTAAGGGGATTCATCAACGCAGATCTCCCACTGGCGCATCCCTCATCCACAGCCACCACCATCTAAAAAGGCACCCATGCCTCCATTACCACCCCAGCAGCAACCATCAACTTCAACATCGTCTTCGGACGATCAATCTCCAATGGAGATCAAGACAGCCCCCCCCCCATTCACTAATGCCGCCAACAAATCCTATGCCAAGGCACGATGGCAGCACCAAAGGCGCAACGGCCCTTAAAAAGGCTCCTGCTGCCACAAAAACATTACCACAAAAGAAAGTGGTAGCCATTCCCCCCACCTTCAAAGCCGGTAGTGCCCCTAAAAAGGACACCTACCACAACCAAAAGCGGAATCACCTGACTCCGTCCTCAAATTTCTTCAAAACATCACGACCGCTGATGTTCTCAAGTGGATCCAAGAGATCCTTCCTAAACTTCTAACGGAGAGCGATACAAAAACAATCATCATCACCATACTAACTTCTATTCATGCGAAATGGATAGACAACTTAAAATTCTTGCATGGAATGCCAGTGGAGTCCTCAGTCGTAAATCTGAACTACGAAACTTCCTCCTCTAATATCAGAAACTCACCTCCGACCATTCAATCATTTCAACATTCCATGCTACACGACCTATCGTACAGATCGTCCCTATACCCAAGCCCGGCAGGCCTCGGGTAGAACGGCCTTACTGGTTCACAGACCGATCGTACACACGGCAAAGTGTTGCAAAAGTTCCTGCACAATCACCCAAATATCAAAGTGATCGGTCCCAGTGAACCGATTCATTACCCCATGCAAAACAACGACTTACCAGACATTTTTGACATTGCCGTGTTAAAAATCTTCTATTCTACCTCCCAAAAAGGAGGGCAAACGAGTTAACTGGAGGAAGTAATCTGAATGTGTTCTTAGGCATACCACTAAACTCTCTGCAGACATCAAATCTACCGCTGACATCGAAAATCAGGTGGCCCATCTCCAAACCATCATAACTGCAGCACTAAACTCCAGTACATACACTTACCCTACTACTGGGACTAAGGCTGGACTCCCTCCTCACATCAAAGATGAGCTGGCCAAGAAAAGAAAACTTCGCCGAAAATGGCAATTTTCACGAGCACCCTCAGATAAGAGGACGTTCAATGCCCAAGCCCAACTAGTAAAGTCGCTACTAGCCACCCTTACTGAGAATGAATGGGACCGATTCCTATCTACAGTAACTCCAGAAAACGGGTCCCTATGGAAAATAAATCGCCAGTTCCTTGCAACAAAAACACCCAATCGCCCTCTTTCATGGACGCCATGGTGTAGTCTACACACCCATGGACAAAGCTGATACGTTCGCTGATTCACTTCAAGACCAATTCACTCCAAATGACGTATCTATGATGATAACCTTATTAAACATGAGGAAAATTATCTTGATAAATATTTTGCTTGTCCCATGGGGCCTCTCCCCAACCCTTTTAGCTGCGACCAGGTAGCCAATCTCATTAGTAAACTCCCAACACGTAAAACACCTGCCATCGACAACGTGAGCAATACCGCGCTTCGCAACATCCCATCTACTACGGTAGCAATCATAACAAATATCTTTAATGGAATCATGCGAATAGGCCACTTCCCTTCATCATGGAAAGGAGCCAAAATAATAACGATTCCCAAACCCGGGAAATCGGCTCTATTTCCTGAAAATCATAGGCCCATCTCTTTACTTCCAACGATTTCTAAAGTCTTTGAGAGATTAGTTTATTCCCTGCTCACCCAGCATCTCAAAGACGTCATTCGTCCCGAGCGATTTGGTTTTCGAAGTGAACATTCCACAACACTCCAACTTATAAAAGTTCTCAAAGGCCTTTCTGATGGCTTCAACATAAGAAACGAATCTATTGCAGTGTACCTGAACATATCAAAAGTTTTTGATAAAGAATGGCACGAAGGCCTGCTTTACAAGCTAGCCTGCAGCCCAGTTCCTCTGCTATGTACATTTCATAAGCTCATACCTCGACAGTAGATAGTTCCAGGTTGCTGTCGAAGGTACACTTTCCACCTCTAGCCCCATCGAGGCAGGAGTTCCCCAAGGCTCAGTTCTTGGTCCGTTACTGTACCTTCTGTACACTACCGATATTCCAGTCGTCATCTCCAAAGTATCACTGCGACTCTTTGCTGACGACGTTATGTTCTACTACAGATCTCTAAACCTGAAATATGGTTCGTCCGTCATTCAACAACAGTTGGATGCCCTACAGCCATGGCTCAGGATCTGCAGTGAACACAGACAAAACTCAAGCCATCCAATTTTCTCCATTACGTAGATTTCCCAAAGTCCAATTAACTCTCAACAAATCACCCATAGCATGAACCCGTCAAGTCAGATACCTTGGAATCACGCTTGTCTCTAAATTAAATTTGTCCCGTCACGTCAAGCAAACTCTGTCAAGGGCTAAATCTGTCCGTGGCAAACTCCTTCCAATCACAAACGCCAAGAGTCCTCTACTACTTCGTATCAGATTGTCTATGTACAAAACATACATCAGACCAGTACTCACGTACGCAGCTCCAGCTTGGTATTATCTACTATCTGTTTGTTGGAAGAAAAGTTGGACTCCTTCCAGAACAAAACTCTCCATTAGATCACCAACTTGGTACGTATCGAACGTAACTATCTTTCAAAGGCACAAAATCCCCACACTCGAGGACTGCATCCTAAAATTAACTAATAGACTCAGACACAGAGCCAAAGGGTCTCGATACACACACATCCAACAAACCATTACTGATCCTGGACCTCCGCAAGACAGAAGAAAACGTCCCTTGTGTCTGGTTTACGAACCACCATAAGTATCCAAAAATCCAAGCTCAATTCTTAAACACCATCCACTTTCGTAGTCAACCCCAGCGTATTCCATAGATTCACCAGCTTGTTCTCACACAAAATTTATTCCAAATTTAGTCAACATAACGTTCAATAGTCATTTTTCAGTTTCAGACAAGCAGCCATTGTTTTAAAACAGATGCTGTCTTCAACCGAGACTATGGTCTTGATAATTTGCCAGTTATCCGAGGTTAAAAGTGTAGGCCTAACACAATACATTATAATTTCAAAGTAGCCTTGGACTTCTGATGATTGGTAGGTCCACTTTATCTTTATCAATTGTAGAAATTGTAGATTTTTCGAACAATGCGATATCACATTATACTAAGCATTTTATACATATTAAATATGTACAATAAAACAATTCATTATGTTCTTTTCTAACTGTGTACACACATTGTAGTGTTTTGAACAATTGATTTAATCTTTTCCATTTTAAACACAATGCCCTCACGATATGGTTGTAGCTTCTTGACTACACACAGTGCTGGTTATTTTTTTCTGATTAATTTCAATGTCAAACTTTTCATGAACATTCAAAAATTGAAATTAAAATGTTAACTTTAAGAAAAATTGGTACACTCAAAGCTCATAAATATCAGTTTTCAAATACCCGCATAATATAAATTTGTAAATACCCACATAATATATAATTTGTAAATACCCACATAATATCATAAACAGTTTCTTATTAACAAATACCCACATAATATAAATTTGTAAATACCCACATAATATATCATTTGTAAATACCCACATAATATCATAATACAGTTTCTCGCCTATTATTCTTAAAAGTGTTTCGCCTTACGTTAAGCGCAAAGGTGATATTTTACACAACGTTACTCGCTTATTCTATTTCGAAGTAGCTGAAAATCAACGTCAAATTTAATACTCCTTAATGCCCGCAATATTTTAAATATTTCAGCTAAGTAAATGTTAATGGCCGGAAAAAAAACAATTTATTTGCCGATTTAAACTTTGGAAAATATATTTCAAACATATTTTTTAGTGTTTTAGTTGGTAAACTGTCAAGCGATGACGTGAACGGAGCAGTAAAGACAAAGTTGTCAACAAGAAAGCAGAAAATGTACAAAATTAGACCTCTCACAGTAGACAAGTCGACCACTTGCACTCTATCTGTCTTTGTCTTTATTCATAACATAAATTAATCTGAACGACTACTTTATTCTCTTTTTGTCGGAAACGAATTTAAATCTACACTGATGTTGTTCCCTTTCAATTTGATCTAACTTTGTTCAGCATTGCTTACTTTATTTTTCTAACTAAACAGTTATTTTTCTATTTTTAATAACGTTAATTTTGAGACGGGAAATTAATTCTATTTGTCTGATTTAAACAACTCTTGATTATTTTAAAACAATTTCGGTTGTTTTTAACAATTAACTTATATGTTTCACAAGCAGATAAATTTCAATTTAATTTGTTAGGCCACATTATTATACTAAATTTTTCAGAATAAACATTACTATTTATACGTACAAGTTTTTATACCATCTAGTTCACATTTTTATTCTGGATATTATTTATTGATATATATATATATATATATTGCATTATTTAATATATATGACTAGTATTATTTATTCATCAGACCAGTAGTAATAAATGGAAGGGTTGAAAGAGTGTTAACAGAGAGGAATATTAACAGCGGAAGGCAACAAGGAGAATCAGAGAAGTACATGAAGGTCTTAGTCTAAACGAACTACGATTTGCTGATTTGAGATGATTGAGGCTGTAAGGCCATATTTGTATGCAGCTCCTGCCTTTACTCAACAAAAGTTGTTTACGAAAATCACTTATCCGTTACTCTCAAAATGACAGACTGCAGTTTTGACTGCAGTCTCTCAGGGGCAACGCAACCCGCTCGAACCTTAGCGAGAATTTGCATAATCGATAATTATATCCACTTAAAATAATTTAATCTTAATAAAACCGGTACCATTGGAAAGGTAATGAATTAAACTATAATTTTTGTATTTACAACTTTTTTGTAGAACAGATATTTACATACGTAATCACTGTTTCAAAATTTTAGTACCTAAATCACCTGTGATTCACGCGTCAATGAACCCCGTATACTGTTAAGACTTTGTCTCATTTTCAACGGTCTGCAACTCCTCACAGAAGTCATTTATGAAGAAGATCATAACAGCATTGAATTTAGCAGACGATTCTGTTTAAAACTGTGTCTTCAAATCACATGTTACTCTGAAAACAGCTGTTCTACAGGATTTACGGTGAAAGCTTGTAATTGGTCATAGATTTGGCCAATACGCAAGCCTGTTTAGAATCGATTCTTACAGTCTTATTCGATATATCCCTAAAATGTACAATATATGGTTTTAAAAAGAAAACTTCACAGTTTTTATCTATGTCCAATTCAATACATTTAGATTTCGTAGGTTGGTACCAATGGACAACAAACCTTTCAATTCTCAGACTCTGAGAACTTCGTCCGTCCGTAGTTTGATGTTAGTTATAACATTTGTTATGTGTTTTTTTGTTTGTTGGTTATTACAGTTTAGAGTCGAATAGTAAAGTTACGCCAATAAATGACATAGCCTAGAAATAAGTTTTAGGTTAAATTGCCGATTTGAGGTTTTTGAACTTTCATTACAAAATGTAAAGTTATTTGAAACTGGGTAGAATGCTATTCGATTCTACATTTCATTCTCGAATTTTTGGTTTAAAAAATACATTGTTTGAAGTAAAAAATATCTTGGCCTAGTCACTTTGAAATTAGTCAAGATTTGCAGGTTATGAAGTAAAAACGTTCAAAATGTTATTTTGAACCAAACATTTGTGAAATTGAAATATATTTTTACATTTTCTATTTAGAACTAAATTATAAAACTTTTGTGTATTTTGAAAAAAAATTACAAAAATGTTTTACTATTTATTATGTAGGCATAAAGTTGTTTTTTCCTTCCGTTTCTGAACATTTTTTTGCTTTCTAAGCTAATAACTTTTACAATTTCAAAATAAACTAATTTTTAGTGGCATATTTGAATTCTTTGAAGTTTTTTCTACAAAAAAGCTATGGGACACTTTTGGATTGGGGTTCATTTACTATTTTTGGCGAATTTTTTTAAATATGGTTGCAAAACGCTATAAACGGGCTTTTCAATTTTAGCTTTAACCATGCCAGTTCTAGGGACAGTCGGCGCTGATTCTCGGTCTTCTCTTACTACGAAACTCTGCATTTCAACTATTGCCTTTTACTGTACAAAGATATTTTCCTATCCTATGTATTTTACCATTATTAATTGCAAAGTCAAGTAATTAGGTTATACTTTCTGAATTTTAAAGTGTCGCCTTATTATTATAATCTTGATTTTATGTAAAATAAAAAAAATGTTATTTTAACCAATTGTATTGCTAGATAAAATTTGTATTAGTTATATTTTATAAATTACGCCAACCCATTGGCAAATCTTCAGTGATGTTGGTCTCGAAGCTCCTATACTTAATGCCATCAAGTCATCGTGAATTGAAGGTTTCATTTAAAATAGTTCTTACTATAATAGTACTGTAGCCTAGATTCTTGTGATTTTTAATTGTGTTGTAAAATTTCAAATAGCGTAAATATATTGTATATGTTCAATACATTAAGTGTTGAGGACTTATTGTAGAGTTAAATTGCTAACATATGAAAGTGATTAAACCTACATTTTTTATTGGAATACATTTGTTTGTAAATTTCATTTTTTTCAGAGCTAAATAATTGTATGCAAATAGGTCTAAGCAAAGTTTTATAAATTAATATTTTTTGTCAGATATTAAATTACAAGTGAAAAAACATAGACCAAGACCGGGAGTTAAACCCGGGACCTTTACGTTTCCGTCGTAATGCTCTGCAAAAAAAAATATATTAAATTAATATTAATAAAAGAGAATTATAGTTTAGAATTCGATAAACAAGTTTGAGTCTTGAATTTGAAACCAAACTTTTTTGTAAGTGTTGATCTCTTTTAATCCCATCAACAAATAATTTACAGAAATATATTTATGAGTATCATTATTGTAAAAATATATATATACGCATACTGTCACATACACACGTACACAATATATTCTCATAGGTACTTAGCCACCGGTCATTTTAAGCCGTAAACATCCTGACATTTAGAATTATTTAGGTTCTTGATCTTTTCAAACACCATTCTAAAGATACAAACTACCGAAGTTAAACAACAAATCTTGTTAGAAGGTCCAACAAATCTTTTTCTTTAAAATTTTCTAAATAATAACTGGCGAATTTCGATTGTAACACAAATTATCAATAATAGCCTGAATTGTTTTAATAAATTAACAATTAAACTCTGCAGATAATAAATCTAAACCGCTTTCTCCGTTAGATTTCTCATTAACATATAATGATTATTACTTATAGACCATATTAATTTCCATCTATGAACTGGCTTGTGATTTACTGACTTCTTTATTGATTTAAACAGAATTGTATTTAACAATGGCAACCTTAATTTCACTTTTACATTTAATTCTCATTAATTTATATTTTTACTAAAACACAAAGTCATCATAATACAGTTCTCCTATAAAGTCCAAACCTCATCTGTATTCCATTCGTTTACATTATCACTCATAAAACTCTTAGTATCGCTCAAAAATTTCACTCCGTTCAAAACAGTCACATTTTAGATTAATATTTCTTTAAAGCTTTGCCTTAAACAATTTATATTGCTTATCAGAAATGATGTTCGGAACAATAATGTTTCCTAGAACTAGATTAGTGGTTAGCCTATAACCCGTTGATAAATCGTGATTCTGTATAACCTATAACACACCAAACAAAGGTCTTAAAGTGCCGTAATAAAAGTGGTAGTCGCTGATTATATAGGGTAGCGGCTCACTCAAAGTCGAGTCGTGTCTAGCCGCAGGAAGGAACCAATAATAAGCTAACCTGTACGTGATCCTCACTGCCACCGTTATTAGATCTAGAAGTCGTGTTCTACCCTAGACACACTAATCTAGATCAGTTCAGGCTGAAAACCTTTATGCCAAAACTGCTTCTCTCAAGGAGGTTCAAAAATATTTACCATAGGACATCATATACCTGGACAAAACAGCCTTCTGCTGTCTTAAATACCTTCATCGCATT
Source organism: Philaenus spumarius (assembly GCA_018207615.1). Taxonomy (NCBI): domain Eukaryota; kingdom Metazoa; phylum Arthropoda; class Insecta; order Hemiptera; family Aphrophoridae; genus Philaenus; species Philaenus spumarius. The sequence goes on along the minus strand of JAGFPH010000297.1, from coordinate 448,868 downwards.
AATATACGAGAATTCGTTCATGAGAATCTAAACTATGACATATTGTAAACAATATTACTTAAAGCTTATTATCAGGTATTAAACATGATTTTGAGTGTAATTACATCAAAACGAGAAATCGTCAAAATTACTTTTGTTTCCTCAATTGGAGTTTTATGCAAAATGTATGGTTGTAAATATATCTGCAATTGTCAAGAAGATCGTTATTTTCAAGAACGTAAGTGCCTACAACGATATTCTAGTATCGGTGGAGTTTTTGGCTAGTGAAATAGCCAAGGGTAAATCCGCCCACTGAGTTTGTTGGAAAACGGAGCGAGGGCCAGCCGATCTTTTGCCGTGGGGGTCATAAAACTGTCAAAACAGCCAGGTAGGGCCGAGGGCCAGTCGACTCCCCAGAGCGGAAGTGATTCAGGGGAGGGGTAAGATTAAATGCATAGAGTACGACTCTAAACTAATTTCTATAGAAGATTTTTTAAGGTTAATAATTATACAAATATTATAATCATACTGTTATTGGCAAAATACTAT
>JAGFPH010000297.1:368514-435784 GCA_018207615.1 Philaenus spumarius | reverse complement strand
TGTATCAATTTATCAAATATAACTGTAGATCAAAAACCACATTATAACTGTATCAATTTATGAAATATAACTTTAGATCAAAAACCAAATTATAACTGTATCAATTTATGAAATATATCTGTAGATCAAAAACCAAATTAAAACAGCAACAGTATCACTTTATTTATAAATGCAGTGGAATAGCCAAATTATATCTGTAGTATAATTTACTACAATATCCGTGATATTCTAACAGTTATAACTGTAGTACACTACCAAATTATAACTGTATCGATTTATTAAATATAACTGTAGAGCAAAAACCAAATTATAACTGTATCAATTTATGAAATATAACTGTAGATCAAAAACCAAATTAAAACAGCAACAGTATCACTTTATTTATAAATGCAGTGGAATAGCCAAATTGTATATGTAGTATAATTTACTACAATATCCGTGATATTCTAACAGTTATAACTGTAGTACACTACCAAATTATAACTGTATCGATTTATCAAATATAACTGTAGAGCAAAAACCAAATTATAACTGTATCAATTTATCAAATATAACTGTAGATCAAAAACCAAATTATAACTGTATCAATTTATCAAATATAACTGTAGATCAAAAACTAAATTATAACTGTATCAATTTATGTAATATAACTGTAGATCAAAAACCAAATTAAAACAGAAACAGTATCACTTTATTTACAAATGCAGTGGAATAGCCAAATTATATCTGTAGTATAATTTACTACAATATCCGTGATACTGTAACAGTTATAACTGTAGTACACTACCAAATTATAACTGTATCGATTTATCAAATATAACTGTAGAGCAAAAACCAAATTATAACTGTATCAATTTATCAAATATAACTGTAGATCAAAAACCAAATTAAAACAGCAACTGTATCACTTTATTTATAAATGCAGTGGAATAGCCAAATTATATATGTAGTATAATTTACTACAATATCCGTGATACTCTAACAGTTATAACTGTAGTGCACTACCAAATTATAACTGTATCAATTTATCAAATATAACTGTAGAGCAAAAACCAAATTATAACTGTATCAAATATAACTGTAGAGCAAAAACCAAATTATAACTGTATCAATTCATCAAATATAATTGTAGAGCAAAAACCAAATTAAAACAGCAACTGTATTACTTTATTTATAAATGCAGTGGAATAGCCAAATTATATCTGTAGTATATTTTACTACAATATCCGTGATACTATAACAGTTATAACTGTAGTAATATAACTAGACACGGGCCAGACTAGGGCTGCGGCTACATTTTCTATTGAAAGGAAAGTATTTATACAGTATTAATATTATAGTCAGGTATTTTTCTCTTAAGAGAATTATTTAAAAGTTACTATGACGTAAAAGTAGTTTAGCACTAGAACATTTAAAAAATGTTATGTATCGTTTTATTTTACATGTACTAATTTTATTTTTTACAAAAGTTCAAGCATGAGCTGCTTGAGGCACTACTTGATGCGCCCTAAGGCGCGTGTAGCTTTGTGTATGCATTGGCAGTGTAAAGGTACTGACTCAATGCTGTGTTTGTTAATATTTTTCCACCTAAACATCCAAATGGGCTCCCAAATTTTAAAAGTTTTCCGGGGAAGGTCGAAAAATTCCCCGGACCCCTTTTTGCCGAAAGAGGGGATTGTACTTCTTAATCCCCATACCCTCGTACTTCTTAATCTCCATACCCTCGGTCTAGCACCCCTACCCTAGAAAATATATGTTTTTTTGTGTTTTTTATTTTCCTTGTAACTAGGTATTATAACTCTAACTGTAGTAACACAAAAATTAGTATTATATCATCTATAGTCATTCTTTATTTCTGATTTGTAAGGTTACGCATTAATGGACATATACATTGTCTTAGTACAAGTTTTTTATGTGATAATTTATGTTCAAGTTCCATTCTATAAAGTAGTTAGATTAACTTTTGCAACAAACTTCCACCTAGCTACTGTCTTTACCAAACAATAAGTCTGCTAAATTACAGTATTTTATGTCACCATATGATGTACCTAACCTATTTGTCTTCTAAGAGAACACATGCATGTTTTGAATTGCGTTACAGTATGCTCTAGACAAGATCAAAATTCTAAGCTTATCTTCTACAGAGATTTTGAATAAATTAAAAATGTTTGGTACGAATGGGCTGAAGGACATCGTACCTTTCAAAATAATTTTACTGTCTAGAGTGGTACACAAACATTTTTACAAGATCTCAAATTTTGATTTACGTCGTTTTTCTATAGTTTCCTGAGCCAAATAAATATAAATCGTGTACATTTTTTATTTAAGTTAGAATTTACTAATTTATATCATGTGCAACACAATTATTAAGGTGTTGACATTTTTTTCAAAAAGGATTCATTGCTTTTATTTTTACAAATATTTTTCAAACATTAAAATTCATTAATTTTGTTTTCCAAAAAGTAACGACTTATATAAAAATCTCGATTTTTAAATTAAGAACTTCCGAAAACAACTTTAACTTTACCCATCAGTTTAACAATATAAAAAAGCAACTTCAGTTAAAAAAAGCTGTCTTTGTAAACCCAGTTGTTATTTTCAACCTACAATCTAAAGATTCAACTGAATTCAGTTTTCGTGCAATAATGTAAAATGTTCGTAAATAGATTAAATAAATATCTACCGAAAGCTGCGACGACAGTGATTTGATTTTGTTTTAACCCAAAGCATTGATTCATTTAATTACACGAAGAGAATTAACAATCAGGATATACATTATTCAATGTTACAAAATATTTGTCCTACAGCTACTTAATAAAGTGCTTGAATAATTAAAAGAACGTTTGTGTTTTATTTGAAAAGTTAAGTTAACGAGAAAACACAATGTATTATGGATATAACATAAATTGGCTGGAGAAAATGTCTAGACAATTAAGTGTGGAAATCACGTGTCGTGAAGGACGATTAAAATGAAATTGGAATAGAAAAAAAGCTCACGTATATTGACCATGATAGTAATCACTTCAATTATATTTGTTATAAACAGGGCTCAACGACCAGAACATTTTAAAACTTGTTTGATATAAGATGTATTGCTGTCAAGGACAATTGAAAGATATTAAATAATAACCGCACAGTGAGGAGCCTCAATGTCTGCCGATTGTCAATGAACCATGAACAGCGTCACATGCACAGACTTTATATTTAAAAACTATTTCTTATGAAAGGTTTCATTGTTAAAAAGGTTTTTACAAGACTTTTGTTGATATTATACATTTTTGTTTTAATTAATATAATACTGTTTTGTATAAATAAATATTATTAGTTTACAAAATTTACATTAAAATATACGTACATGCAATAGACGTTCTGTGATTGGTGAAACTGCACTTAAATTGAAGCTATGTTTTTAGATAGTTTAGCCACGAATACTTAATTTTCTTTTGTTTTTAGAACAGTTTCTATTGACATTGTTTTGTTATATAAAAACTAAATTAAAGTAGTTGCAATTTTGTCCATTTCTACATACAAATAATTAACAAAAATATTAAAATTTTGTTATTTTTATAAATTAGTTTCTATTTTAAGACAAAATTCTGTCAAGTGCTATATAGTCAATGAAAACATTTATACAAGGGTGCTGAAAAGTCCGGAAACACCCCTGTAACTCTTTAGTGAGTGGGTAGAGAAAAGCAAAATTCATAAAATGTTTATATGGCATACTATTTGCAACTGACTGTATGATGTAACAACAACAATATACATAAATGTCGTACGGGACCTTTACGCTGTTTAAGTATTATTATTATTTAGATATAGTAGAAGGACAATGACGTTTAATAAAATAAAACTACCAGTATATTACTCGCTATTAATTACTCACTTTAATAGAATGCAAATTTATACGGTGTGTCGGAAACTAAATGGTTTTGGTTATTCTTTTGATTTACTAAAATTACTAAATAATTTTATGTTCATAGCTGTAGGAATATTAAATATTAACCATTACTAATTTTAGCTTTCGCAGTCTCGAAATGGTAAGAAAAACTGTATCTGCCAAACAACATTTAAGCCCTTAATTTTTTTTCAGATTTGTTACATAACACTACTCATAAAATTAAACAAAATGTATTTAAATATTTCGTCTAACAGACAGAACGCATATTCCCTAGGTAATGTTTCCATAACTTGTGACCCAGAGACTACTAACTTAACTTTCTCTTGTCTGCGGTTATATTCTTGTTTATCTTGCTACCAAGTACACATTATCGATAAATCATCCGTTTAAAATTGATAGTGTATTTTATCCATCGTTTAATTTTGATACCCACTTAAGATGTAACTAAAGATACAACTAAACTGGTTCGGATCAAACCAAATCAAGAATGAACTATTAATGATAATATGTTGTTTGGGTGTATTTTTATAATTTGGACTCAAACACCATTTATTCATGACATACGTTAATTGTTCTACCCTTACTATGAACACTGCCTACTAGATAACAGCCATCTACAGTGATCGGAAATTTACTGTGCGCTTAATTGTTTTTTATTCGTAAAATCTCTAAAAGCAATTATTTATATACCAATAATTTGCTTATGTTTACGAGCAAGACCAATGCACGTTTTGTGCTTAGCCTAATTCGTTTTGACAAGTGCACAATGATTTTTTTGATCTCACTGTAGTTTGGGTCACTTTGATGATCATTTCGGATAAATCGTCCTAAATTATTCATCTACAATGTGTTTTTCATACAGTTTTCATTAAAGTAAAATATTAATTTTATTATAAAATGGCGTCAAATGATAGTTCAGTGCATACTGGAGTGAAAGCAGTTCTAGGTTATTTGTTATAGGAATGCAAGAAATTAATCAAGAGAAAGAAAATTAGAAAAAAAGATGTTGGATAAAACCACGTCTAGTCAGATGTAACATCTCATTGCTCATTCAACGAATGTCTGTTAATAAAAGGATCAAAATATTTGTTAAAAACTCAAATGAGAGTGTCGGTATATTTACACAGTCAACTTTGAATTATTTATCCATGATATGAATCACAGTGACCAGTGTAAATCCACATTTAGACCAAGATACTCGTTCAATGTTTTCTGCTCTTTTAAGGTAAAGCAAAAGGCCAAGTAATATCGCAAATAAGATTACGTGGATTATAAAACTTAGTTTATATTGTCATTGTATTATTAATGATGGATAAACAAGTTTAAATGTTAAGAGCAAAAGTTATCAATTTCCATAACAAAAAGCGATAAACATAATTTGCTTTTTTTTAAACATGTGAAGGAAATTTTACCATGAGTCATGGATATTTAATTTAAATATAATAGTATATCTGTAAATAAAATAACAAATAAATGTATGTGACAATGTTTACTTTTAAGATGCCTTTTTAGACGGAGAAATCAATAGCATAAATTAAAATCATGAAGTGAAATTAAAATTAATTAGTCATAAGTTGAACATTATTTGTAAAGTGGTTAATAAATTATCCAACAAGTAGCAGAGCATTAACATAAAATGATATGACGTACACTACTTGTCCTAATATAAACAACACTGTTTTGCAAGTGACGAAACACTATCATGACACATTTAAACTTCCTACACCTCAACATTGTCGCTTTCATTTCAACGATCCTGACAAAGCTATATTAATCGAGTTTAAAATATAATGTTAATATCATAATTTTTTAGTCTTAACTTAAAATCTGAAGCCGCAAAAAAGGTTCAACCAAATTGTTCAAAGAGTTGTTAAAAGGCAAAATTTGTTTCACTATCTTACTTTAATAAGTCGTTTGAATAATATTTACTAGACTTATACTAAATAATCTAGACATCACCTTAGCCTTGGAGACTGATTCCCTTTGAACGCACCAAACGGCGTACAGGCAAAAATTTAGTACTACAAAAATACTTTATCATTCCCTTAAAAAAACACTTTACTACACCAAGTTTTATTAAATTCAACAAAATATAGCAAATTGATTATCTCGAAAATTTCTTTAATGGGTTGATTTAAAATGGAACATTTTTACATTTTAGTTACCTCTTTTAACAGGACAACATGCGTGTTAAATTTCAAGCTAAAGCTTTAGTTTGGGCTGGGTATTTTGATGTCAGTGTTAGTGACCACAAAGAGACGACTGAAGAAAAATTAACACCCGTTTTTTAAAATATTAAAATTTTTTTTGCGGAAATTTCTTTATGTGAGATGTGCAACTTTAAAAATAAAGGGTTTAAATTTTGGGGGTTTGAAGGATATTGGTTAAGCTCAAACTTCTAATACAAAGTATAGGCTATTTCAAAAGTCTCTGCGACCAAGAAAAATGTCATAAAGGAAATTAATTTCCGAACTCCCAAAACAAAATGGTGGCTAAAAGACAAAAACCATATTTTATTTTTGAAGCTAGGTTATGTAGGTTAATATTTTATACTATAGTACATTCCCTTTGTGATAAGAGTTTGTTCTTACTATGCGTTTAAATTGTTTCCCCTGTATACTATAGTGAGTGCAACCCCTTTGTGATGAGAGTATTTCTTACTATGGGTTTAAATTGCATACAGAAACTGTCGTTCTTCAAACACAATTCACACGTTTTAAATAGTTTGTTTGTTATTTCAAAGCAAGTTGACGGTGAATTGTAAACCACTGACTTAAAATGGCCTCACAAAAAAAAATCTAATACTTTCTCTATGACCAATACAGTGGTTAGAGCATTCAATGAGTCCTTCTTGTTGAAAAAATACTTAATTCTGCTAAAACTCTGAACTCAATATTTATAGTGCTACAGTTATTTCTATTTACTTACAGAAACAGTAGTAAATTAAGTGTTTTCACTCAACTGATAAGAAATGTAGTAGATCAGATACAACAAGTACGTATAAAAAAGCACAAACTTTTTAATATTTTATTTCAAGCATTGAATCTAAATTTAGAAAAATCTATTGCCAAGCCAACCTAGCTTCATAAATCAAATAAGTTTTTTGTTGGTAATTTGGTTTTTGTGAGGTCATTTAATTTTCTTTACATCATATTTTTTCTTGACTCACAGATACATTTAAAATAAGATACCACACACCTATATTGGTTCTTTAATTTAAGAATAAATTTACTATAAAATTATCTACAATATTTTTGTATCATTAGATTTCCTACCTCAAGGTTCTACTGAAGCGAATCAAAATGTACAAATTGACCAATGGAGTTATTTTAAACTTTACCACTACCAATTGTGCATGACAAAATGATAAGCTAAGATTGTTTTGTTAGATGGATGTCTTTTGGAAAATTTTTATTTTTACCATTTAAAAATAAAACTTATTTATATTACATTAAATAACAGCAGCATTTAAAAAAAAACGCAAGACATGGATATTCCAATGTTCATTACTATCCTGATAATTCTGTGACGAAAAATTCCAGCAAACGTGTACTAGATTCCCATTATCCTATTCTATACAATATGGTGGAGTTGCAGAAGTGCCTTAAGACAAAAAATAACATTATGTTTCACAAAAAAAAACATAGGTTGTGTTTTTCAGTACTTAACTAATATTTGAAGATATTCTACACCAGTACAAATTATTACTAATTTGAGTAAATTTCCGCGATGATATAAATGAATGGGTGTTGAGTTCAAGGCCATCTGGCGACACTTCTGCAACTTGTTTATGTCACTTGTACTGAATGACTTTGACGTCCTTGGTGACACTACTTGCGCCTACATTACATTGTCGTACTTAATTAACACAAGCATATACATAACTACAATTGTGAAATGTAACAATGTAATGTACGTTATGGGCGTAAGAAGGCTTTAGAAAGTTAACTTCATATGTTTGTTTAGTTTGCGGATGCTCCAATTTAGGAAAAAATGTTTACTGGTGGTAAATTTAGACTTTTACAAGTAAGATAGGCTCATTAATGTTTTGAAAATAGTTTTCTTAAAAAAAACGATTAAACAACTCTTACAGGAGTTTATGAACAGATTTAGTTCTAGTTGCTATGCCAACGAATAAATATTAATGTATACACAGCTTACTGAATCCATCAGTTTAACAATGTAAAAAAGCAACTTCAGTTAAAAAAAGCTGTCATTGTAAACCCAGTTGTTAGTTTTAACCTACAATCTGAAGATTCAACTAAATTCAGTGTTCGTACAATAACGTAAAATGTTCGTAAATGGATTAACTTAATATCTACCGAAAGCTGCGACGACATTAATTTGATTTTGTTTCAACCCAAAGCATTGATTCATTAATTAATTACTCGAAGAAACATTCAGGATATACCTACATTATTCACTGTTGCAAAATATTTTTTTTCACATTCACATCAGTGCGCAAACTAAACTAAATTATTGTGTTCAGCGTCAAGTAATTTATACTCTTTGTTTTACTTTTCGCGCCAGCTTACTTGCGCCCTAGGGTGCAAAGTAAACAGCTGAGTAGTTCATGTTTTTAAAATTTTGATTGTTTTTGGACTAACCTCTGTAAAACAGGTTTAGTTAAAAACTAAAACACCAATTAAAAATGTAGCTTTAGGAAAAACGTTGTAAGTATTACGGACGTAAAGTTTACTTAGTCACCCTCAATAAACTTTAACACCCTCAGGCGTCAAATGTTTATCTCGTGCGACACCTTCAACTTTGCACCCTAGATACACAAACAACTATAGTTTAAGCCCAGGATAGTTACTTACCAATCTGAGACTGACATAATGAAGAACCCATGTATTGTTGGTACTTTAAATAGACATTTAATATAAAAAGGATTCTTTATTACTTATTGAACTTGATTTAATAATGTCCAGGTTTTTACTGTTCGAGTAATAGTAAGTTGTTCCTGTTTATATATACAGGTTCTAACTAAAGTATAAATTAAATCACAATTATGCAATAAGGTTTGGCGTGCACAACACTCAGAGAAGAAGCTTTCTAAAAACATTAATAATATCTCTTATAAATCTATATTTGTTGAGGTAAACACAGTTATATATTATCAGCTGGCTACTAAATTGAACACACACATTAATCTTGGTCGTGTGTGAGTCCACAGAAAATAGCTGTTATCATTATAGCGATAACATGTACATATTTACCATCGACAAGACAAGAAAGTACACAAATTACATCTATATTCGAGAGATTATTTACTTCGTTTTCTTTAAATTAACAAAATAACTATAGACACAATACCTAAACTTGACCTATTCTGACAGATATTATTGTGTAGCGTTTAATTAAAATGCAACATAATGCCTTCGGTAGCACTATATCCGTAGCGGAGTGACGGTAGAAATGCCATCCAGCAAATTTTATATTGTAGCATAATACAAAAAGGGGAAACACTATACAAATAGCATAATTTTTTAGAATTATACATTTATTTAACAATTGTTGCGTTTTACTGCTACTATTCCAACTCCTCTTATCTATTTATCTATTTATATATATAAAAATGAATTGCTGTTCGTTAGTCTCGCTAAAACTCGAGAACGGCTGGACCGATTTGGCTAATTTTGGTCTTAAAATGTTTGCAGTAGTTCATAGAAGGTTTATACGTAAAGAAAAATTTGAAGAGTTTCCCGAAAAAGTTTCAAATTTGGAAGAAACTGAACAGCATTTATTGTATGAACTCAAAACCATAGCTCACAAAAACAGCTGTTAGTATAAAAAGCTTATGTTTGTTTACATGTATTACCATAGCAACATTACTTAGCAAATTTATAATCACTTTAATACTCTTCAAAACCAACAGCTTTTTAAGGTTAGATTGAAAAACTATAAACAAACACAAATAAAAATGCTTTCAGAATTATAATTCAACTCAAACATTGGTTATTAAATATCTATATATAGGCCTACTTAGAGATATGCTGCTTAAAATATTGTTTATATAAAATATATCATAACTATGAAGTTTTTAATACTTTTCAAAACATATTTTCGCTATCAATAATAATAATAACAAACAAATTATTTGACACCATGCATAACCATAAACATACACGAGTTTAAACATATTTTATTAAAAACTAAACAAACCATCTGAATTAAACTAAATGCCATTAAAATATCACATTCGTAGCTTTATTTTGATATATATACTGTATATTGTATATTTAAATACTAAGCAATATATCTTATGCTAATTAAGCCTATACATTTAAAATTACAAACTCTATTTGAACCAGTCTGTTAGCCTACATCCTAAATTAACGCGGATGTTACAAAGTGATTGAATAATTATCTTTTCTACGACCCCCAGCTAATTTAAACCCTCGCTAAGAAAGGGTAAAAAGAAATTCGAAATTTTAGGGTGGTTTGGGGAGGGGGTTCAAATTTATTAAAAATCCCTATAAGAACGAATTGGAATGAAATTTGGTACGTAGCTTCCTCAGGTTTGGTGAAGGCCGTAGGTGCTCGCAACATTGTCAATGAAATTAAGTGAAAGTAAAACTTAGTAAAAATTATAAATTAAAACGATATATTTATTTAAAGCTTTTTCATGTTAGATAGTAGTTTACAGGAATACAATTTTCAGTGCTTTCCTAAATAGCGTAGACTTTTTTTCATGACCACAGTAGGACACGCACAGGTATTCAACGAACACTTAAAAAGAATTACAATTAGGCCGTCAAAAAGACTGAAAATACCAACAACCACGGGCAACGCCGTACGGGTCAGCTAGTTTTATTATATTGTTTTTCAATCAATTAGTTTTTTTAATTCATATGTCACTTTTTTGATTTTATGAAGTACATCTACTTTGTTGACATAGGCCCTTGTAATATCAGTAACGAAATACTCACTCATCTGATTAAAATAGCACAATAATCCGATAACTAAACACTTATTATTATTATCTGTTCGAATAAATACACACTACAAACAATTTAATAATATTTGTTTAAGTAAAATATAACCTTTTCCTTTGTAATAATTTTGAAACGAAATACTCAAAATATTTTACGTTTTTTCCTAGAAATTTTAAATCTGAAAGTACGTTAAAGTGTATAACAAAAATATAAATAAAAGTTAAAAGAAAAATAATATTTTGCCTAATATTTATTGTTTTAGTTTAGTCAAACAACAATAGGGGTTTTCGTCATTTATTGCAAAATGGCAGTTTCAACTTAATGTTCAGTCATAAGTTTATTGCGGTTTACGCATATAAACTATGTCATAAATTAAAATCACATATATAGAACCGCTCAAAACACCTTATACACACAGGTCCATAATTGTATATTGAATGGCAATAGTAAATCGTTTAGTTGACACGTGATGGGCATTTAAAGTAGAAACGGTCGTCATCCAAAAAACGACGAAAACCCCTTCAGGATTGTTTGACTGTAAACAAGAACAAGGTAAATGTTAACAAGGTTGAAATGTTAATAAAACTTCAGCTAGGCTACAATCAATAAACAAGCAAAAAATTGTACCAGGTTTTAGAAATTCTCTGAATAACCCTTTAGTGAACTTCGACCTATTTGATAATCACTAAAACTTCTCAATTTCGAATAATACTTCCATGACAAATATTGAAACAAGTGTGGGAACGCCTGTCAAGATGTTTTATTTGTTGTCAGACGTTTGTTGATAAAGTCTTGTTAACTACGTCAGGTGGGTGTGTCTCGGAATCTAAAACTAATCTGATGTAAAATTAAATGTCTGTTTCAATATTTGTATTGGTTTGGACATTTCCACGGCATCGGATTGCAACATATCTGTTTATTTGAAGACTTTCTAGCTCATATTATATACAGCTAGACGGTGTTTTCTAGAGAATTTTTAACTTTCACTGGAATAAAATCTTGAAATTTAAGGCAATGTAGCAACGGAAATTCATTACCCACCCCCAACAAGTTCTAAAATTGAGGACAATTTATTTCGGTCAATTTAAGAAAATTTGAGAGTTATGCCGAAAAGAAAATGATTAGTACTTACAGCTGTAACTACCGTCCGATAATGTTTTCAGAACTCTAGCATTGCTACGCTGTAAAATACGCTACTGTAGACCATTACATCACTTGATTAGTCATTCTGTTCTGTACTTAGAAACATGAAAATATATTTTGTTATCTGTTATTAAAAAAATTGAGCAATTAAATCAAATAAAAATATATTTTCCAACTTTTACTAAACGTTTGACTAAATAGCTATAATAAAACAATTTCTCTTCATCGATTACAGACTGTATTGCTTTAATATTTCAAATTTGTATTTATTTTATTTAGGAAGGAAATACTAATTTGTAAAACATTTAAAATTACAAAACTAAAGGCTTTTAACAAATATTACCTACAGGCTACAACGTACCAAGCTTATACAATTGTAATTTGCACTGATGCAAGTATGGGTATTAAACGTAACTAAAACGTATTTTAATTCATCTAGATTCATCTCGTAGTAAAATCCTTTAGATTAAATCCTATAGTAAAATATTTAAATTAAATCCTTTAGTAAAATCATTTAGATTCAATCCTATAGTAAAATCCTTTAGATTAAATCCTATAGATTGAATCGTATAGTAAAATCCTTTAGATTAAATCCTACAGTAAAATCATTTAGATTAAATTGTATAGTAAAATCATTTATATTAAATCCTATAGTAAAATAATTTAGAATAAATTCTATAGTAAAATCCTCTAGATTGAATCCTAGTATAGAAAAAGCCTGTAGAATAAATATTATAGTAAAATCCTTTAGATTAAATCTTATAGTAAAATCCTTTAGATTACTGTAGTAAAATCCTGTATGTAGATTGAATAGTATAGTAAAATCCTGTATGTAGATTGAATAGTATAGTAAAATCATGTATGTAGATTGAATAGTATAGTAAAATTCTTTAGATTAAATCTTATAGTAAAATCCGTTATATTAAATTCATAGTAAAATCCTGTAGATGAATCGTATAGTAAAATCATTTAGATTAAATCCTTTAGATTGAATGCTGTAGTAAAATTCTGTAGAATAAATCTTACAGTAAAAACCTTTAGATTAAATTCGTAGTAAAATCCTATAGATTGAATCATATGGTAAAATCATTTAAATTAAATTCTATAGTAAAATTCTTTAGATTGAATCCTATAGCAAAATCCTTTAGATTAAATTTTATAGTAAATTCCTTTAGATTAAATTCATAGTAAAATCCTATAGATTGAATCGTATAGTAAAATCATTTAAATTAAATCTTATAGTAAATTCATTTAGATTAAATTCATAGTAAAATCCTTTAGATTAAATCTTATAGTAAATTCCTTTAGATTAAATTCATAGTAAAATCCTATAGACTGAATCGTAAAGTAAAATCCTTTAAATTAAATCCTATAGTAAAATCCTTTAGATTGAATCCTATAGTAAAATTCTTTATATTAAATTTTATAGTAAAATCCTGTAGATTGAATGGTATAGTAAAATCATTTAAATAAAATTCTATAGTAAAATCCTTTAGATTGAATCCTATAGTAAAATCCTTTAGATTAAATCTTATAGTAAATTCCTTTAGATTAAATTCATAGTAAAATCCTATAGATTGAATCCTATAGTAAAATCCTTTAGATTATATCTTATAGTAAATTCCTTTAGATTAAATTCGTAGTAAAATCCTATAGATTGAATCGTATAGTAAAATCCTTTAAATTAAATCCCATAGTAAAATCCTTTAGATTAAATCATATAGTAAATTCCTTTAGATTAAATTCATAGTAAAATCCTGTAGTTTGAATGGTATAGTAAAATCATTTAAATTAAATTCTGTAGTAAAATCATTTAAATTAAATTTTATAGTAAAATCCTCTAGATTGAATCCTATAGTAAAATCCTGTAGAATAAATCTTATAGTAAAATCCTTTAGATTAAATCCTATAGTAAAATCCTTAAGATTAAATCCTATAGCAGTCGAAATGGATCAATTAAAACGTTCTACAGGAAACTTTTGCAAATGTAGTTATTTAAGTCACCTGGGAATAGGCTTTTAATAAAATAATAGCAGAGAGTAATGAAATAGTCCTAACTTTTACTTCATTATTCTAATCCATTTAGACAGGTTATTTATTTGTCCTACTTGCAATAGAATCTAAATTGAACTAATCTAATTGGGATAGTATTTAGTTCATAAAATAAAATTACAATAATAACAATAAATTTAGTGCTAAAATATAGAGACAATTCTCAAAATTATTAATTATTCGAAACTAAAGTGTGTGTGTGTGTTTTCAATCAACTTCTGAGAATGAAACACAAAATATTCCTGTTGGGTAATTCATCAAAAATAACGAAGAGATCTATTCATGACATGCTTTGTGGCTTGCTGAATCAGGTTCAGGTCAATTCGGGTTAAACGTTTTCGATTGCATAGTTATTATCGATCGGGTAAGTAACTGTACATTCAGGAGAACAATGGATTACTAAAACAAATATACTCGTAAATGAGCTAACATTATATACATCGGTAAATTTTATTCATTACCTACCTCAGTTGTTTAAAAATATTCTAATTAGCAATATTATAATATTTTAAACGTACTCGATCACTCCTTGAGCTAATTATTCTAATAGGATGAACCAATGGATCCAAAGGACCCGTGTTTTAAGAGGACCCAAGGCAATGGCTATTTACATAGTTTAAACAATTTTCACGTGATTGTCTTTAGTCTTTTAAAACGACTTAAAAAAATATAAGCAGAGCATTGAAGTAACTAGCTCTTTAGATAAAACAAAGTATTTTTTTTATAAATGATTCCTTTTCTTACAACGCTAAAAGATTTAAAAAAATATACTCCGAATCAAAGATCTAACCCGGTATGAGCAATTCTGATTTTGAGCATTATGTTCCTTCACGTTGGAGATCGATGGTCCAAAATTGAGTCACGTATAAAAAGTATACAACTTTATCATCATAAATAAGAGTAAAAATTACATTTTGTATTTATTTTAACCTTTTGTAAAAATATTCATTGACACAACGTATATTAATTATATCTTAAATATAATTTGTAAATACTCGTGCATTTTTGGGAAAAGGAAGTTTCGTTGTTTGAGAATGGCCATACGTTTAATCAAGGGTTAGGAATTTCTATGAGCTACCCTGAATATTTAACTGTAAGATGTCTTTTATCCTAAATTTGTATGTCTTTAATCTCTTAGACATAACAGTCGTTCGTTTAAGTCGATCTTGTATTATAATTTAAGTAAATATTTTATTTATAAAATGGTGTTATTATAAAATGGGGAACAGGTATGCCGAAATAAAGATTGAAATAAATCAACACTCTATATGAGGTTAAAAATTGGAAACGACTGATCGGTATATTCTAATTAAATCCTGAAATTTTTACCCAAAAGGAAAATATTTTGTACTTCCTTTGCTTAAAAGTTCTCCCGTCTGTATTAAAAAAATCAAACCCAATACCCAAACGCAAACCAACTATCTTAGCGTATTGCTACCTTCGGTTTTCCAACCAGTACTACTTATATTTATCAACTATTATTATAGGACACCTTTTTTATCGCTGTTCCTTCTAATTACAACAGCTTAAACTAAATTAAAGTTATTGTTAAAATACAATATCACAGTAATAAGTATGCTATACAAATGACTATCTGGAATAAGAATAATATTGTTGGTTTTAGTCAAAACCGACCGTTTAGTATTAACATGTTGAACGACTTCTCCCTATGGTCTATAAACGACTCCCTTCCTGTCGTTCTTGTCGTTGGCTTAGCAACATAACTCAGTTGTTGAAAAAATCTGTTGATAGGTATAAAGTTCTGTTGTTTAGCACGGCAGAGGGTTCTCTGTTCTCAGAATACAGGCATTTACTAACATGTTACTATTAGGGTAAAGAAATGAAAAACTTTTGCAATCTTATTAAAATTCAGTTTATGAAAGGAAATTTGAAAAAGGTCGAGAAGTAAAGGATAGGCCCCATACTGTTAACAGCTGATAGGTAACAACAATAGCCACGTAGGTGTGTAGAGCATATTGTTAGGCATCGCCGTCCTACCGCAATTATTTTAGTCTTAACGGAAATGCAAGGGGCTAAAGGGTGAGTTATTGTGGTCTAGTCATATAACTAACCCTCCTACTTATACTATACTAACTATTCGAAAAATATATAGTAGACATAGTTTTGTCCAGCTTGTGCAACAATTATCATTATTTTGATTTGAAAATGTTAAATGAGTTGTAGAGTTGATTTCTAATAAATAAAAAATCAACTAATTAATAACCTCCTATAATATACCTAGTATACCTACCAAATAACCGAAAAGTATAAACAAACATTATTTATTATCTTCTCACGTATATGAAGCTAATGAAGAATCTTATTTGGAAACAAAATAACGAATTATGTAAATTTAAGTGTGCTGTCGTACGTTGTAATCTTGGAAACTAAAACTACCAATTTCGACAAAACATTGAATAGCATACGTGTGTGTTTGTACATTGCCTACTGAGTACCATAAGAACCATTTGATCATCACTCTTTATTAAATAAAGGTTGAACTCACTGAGTGCTGCTCAAAGTGAATTATTATATCAAAGGAAATGTTGCCCAGGTGTCCCGTACTGCATGCATGCGTTGGTTAAATTTGTATACACCATAACAGCACTTATCCTACGTTGAATTCACTACAACATAAACTACACTTTAGTTTACTTGCATAAATACAGAGTGTAACTGACTACACTTGCGGTCAAACGAATTAGATTCTAGAGGAATGTTTTTCCTTTAAACGTAAATTTTAAAGGAAATCGTGGTTCTTGAAGGCATTTTGAATGTAAACCTGTGTAGAGAGCTTTATAACGTTCAATGTTATCTTAAAAGTATTTTATTAAAAAGTTAAATGTTGTGACTACTCTTGCCGCTGTAAACATACACAATTTTCTTTAAATTTATTATTTACTATCACTGAACGATCTACTCTTAGAAACCGACGTTTTACCAAAAAATTTACTTTTAGGTTCGCTATCTTAAATCGAGATAAAGAAAGTAAAATCTGATTTTGTTTAAATATCTCCATCTTAATAAAATGATTGCTCACAATAAAGGAATTTGTATGCTCTAGGAACTATGATACCCATAAGAAATGAAGTTGTTTTTATTGTGCAAGCCGGAAAATTATAATAATGCTAGACATTTGAGAATATGCATTTGACAACGCAAACTAGAACATTAAAATGCACTTTGTATCTATTTGTATTCATATTAAATAAATAAAATTATAGTTTAAATACTTTATATTGCTGAATAAATTAGCAAGTAAAGTAGTAGTTCCTCGTTTTACAATAACTACCAATTGATAAAAACTTCGACTTTTAATTCACTTAAACCAAGCTAACCTATCACATTTTATAAATACATGGTAAATTTAAATGAAATACAAAAATATAAGCACCATAAAACTCGTACGAACTAACCTAATACTTTACCAGAAAACGTTTTTTGGGCAAATGGAAACGCTTTGATTTGGTTGGGCTTCTGTTCCTTTTCAGTTTTTCTGTCGTCCCCAAGTCTGTAAAAACTCTACCAAGCCTTGTTATTCTATACAAGGATTGGCCGGGCTTAATTATATTAGGCTTGCCCCAGCTGTTGGCATGATCCCAAAACTAATTATTGAATGCTTCCAATTTTATTTTTATTTTCGTTCTCTTGTAATTGGAGAAATGCTGTAATTGAGAAATCGACAGAACTGGTTTGCTCCGAAAACACGTTTAATTTGAACACACAAGGGAATGTAAAATAACAAAGGGCGTTATCAAACAATGACGTAGTTTCAAAAAAAGGTAAAATCTTGATTACCTTTAGAATATTTAACGTTCTAAACAACAACTGCTGCATTTATCAAGGACTTTAAGTTTATCCATCTTAATTTGAAGACTATGCCTAAAAGATCTTCAAAAACTATAAACAATAACGGATAGTATTTTAGTAGGCTACACTGTACTCAATAAATCAATCACAGTTTCATGAGTTGAATGGCTTTTTATTTGGGAAATATCTTCATACTAGCTGACCCGTGCGAATATTTTGTAAGTTAGGAGTGCTTACGTGGTTTAATACTTTGATTTAATTCAGTTAATTACGTTTATTCATTTACATTGGTTTATAAATAACAGTTTTTATAGATTTATAACGGTTTATTCAATTTGATTGATTTGCATGATAGATTACACTTGCATGAAGAATGTAAACAAAATAACTAACAGCTGTCATGTATGTTAGATTGTTGGCGCCTTTCATTAAGAATTATATGAATATTAATATGAAAGTGTTTTAAATAAATTTTTCAACGTTCAAGGTTTAAAATTATGTTTTAATCATTACAGTAATTTTTATGAAAAATTAAGGGAGATATGGCGTTGCCACAAAAAAAACCTTTTAGAAATAATATATATCATTATGAATCTGAATAATTAATTATAAGGGATCTCGGCTCATCTTATATACCACTAAGCCTAGATATGAAATAGGTCAGAAAATATAAATATTTTAATTTAACAACAACTAACTGCAGCACATATGAAAGACCCTTCGTCTCATTTTAAATTAATCTATCTCGACGAATAACCACAATTTCCTGAGTGAAAGGATATGACAAATATTAATTAATAAGGGTTCTTTATCTTAAAATTAAGACCAGGAACTTTATAAGATTACTCTTTTTTCTGTCTGTCATAATTGCTCAGGACAAATAAAGAAATGTAGTTGAAATTGAACATGGTTGTAAAGCATGATAACCGCATATGTTTCAATATCAAATTTCTAAAAAATATTTTAGTACAGTTTGGGGGGGGGGGGGAAATATTGCATCATATTTTCGTTTGGGGTATCGTTTTAAAATATATTTATTTAAGGATATGAAACATTTTATTTTTATTTTATGATATATAGTTTTCAAAATTGTCTCGTGTTTTTTTAATTTTGTTATTTATGCAGCGCCCACTATACTGTGTCCCTCGCCAATCTATAATAATTTGTTCCAATTTCATGTTGTTTCTCGTTATATTAAACATATAAAGTGTTGATGCATCGTCATTATTATCATTTAGGTAAAAAATTCGAGATGGCTAGCTGTATGGAACGCTTGGCGTGCCAGTCGGACTCCATTTTACTTTAAATGTAAAATCGTAAATATCTCTAAAATTAGGTAAGTGAATCGTTTTTAGAATTCTTTGCTCTTTTTATATACCCTACCGAGGGTAAAACAGGTGAGTTTTTATAACACGAAGTAGCATTCGTATACTACGTCAGACCACTCTGGCACAAACTCAGACCCAAATCATAGTCTAAACCCGTATCGGCAGGCCAAACATTTTGTTTACCGAATCAAAGTAAAGTGTAAACTATGAAAATAGAATTATTATTTTACTTTATCCATAGTAATATGCCAATAATGTGTATTACGTTCTGGCAAATAATTCTTTCACCATGCTTAAACAGTTTTGTACTTAAGGCTTTGTTTTATTATTGTATATTATTTCCAATAATCCTTTCTTCTTTCAATCTCCAGCTCCGTCAAAAGGAGGTCTACATCTACAGTATGGACTTAATATAAGCTCTTAAGTAGAACACTACACTCGAGTATTGTTCCCGGTATACAATCAATATTGGTCTGCCTTATTGGGCGATATGTAAAAATAATATGACTTTTCATTTAATGTTACAAATAAATTAGTCTATTAAGTCAATTTAAACATTATATATACACATAAATTGGTAGTCATTCATTGGAGTCAGAGTGGCACAGTGGATAAATACGCTCGCCCAGTCTGCTACCTCCAACCCAGTTGCATACGAAACTAGTTATACTGGCGTTCGATATGCTTGAGCTCTACATTAATCCAACTGAAACGAAAAGACATTAAGAAAAACATATATATACTCTTCGAAATCTTTCGAAACACGTTGGCCAGAATTTCATAATGAATTGACATTAACAGAAAATTATCCATGCAGCCAAAGATCTACCACATTCATTTACCTTCATTTAACCAATAATTCAATATAACATTCATTTTACATCTGTTTATACCTAAATAAGTTATCACCTGCAAACTGGTACATTCTGTACAAAAACAGGCACAAATTTACTGTATTCTAGTTCTAATTTCTTTAATTAAATGCGTTTATCTTTCATATGTTACTGAAGTGCTTTTGTAAAAAATTAATTACTGCGTTACGATAAGGGTACTACGTTAAAGGAATCATTAACTATTTCCTTTATCTAAAATTAATCTTTAAAATTCAGTAATTTTTAAATTAGATTAAATTTTAAGTACAGCATTTACAGCAACACATTTTTTCTAAACTAGGTCAGTGGGAAAGACAATCGTCTCTGATAAGTACAAAAATAATCTCTATTTTAAATTCGAGATAAAAACCAACTCGGATGGTTAAGCTAAGACTACTACATATAAAAATAAAACATAAAAGTAAATATATACCTAAAATATAGGCTACGTTAAATACTTTTTCCTACGCTTGATATGAAAAGTAGCTCTGGTCGCACTACTAACAGAACCCAAAGAAGGTGTTTGCCGCACGTGTGCGCCAAAGAGCAATATTAATCAAATGGGATTTAGATAAATGTTTATATACTATTCATGTGCTGACTTTTAAACATAAAACAAGTCAGCTGTTCCATTGTTCGTTTATTATTTCCTAACCTGACATTGGTATTATTGATAGTGAGTTGTAGTTAGGCTAAGAGTTGTTATAACTTAAGACGTAAATTGCCGCCTCGGCTTCAGCAAGCGTAGGAAAAATCTTATGTGCAACACAAGCGCAAAGTGTCTTTGCTGCATTCGAGAAACGTTTCTCTCTATTCGTTGCACAAATAGTTATTCCACACAATTACTGTGCAAGCGAAGCGAGAGGTTGACAAAGTTATGAGATGAAACAAACACATTATATAAAAACAATAATTTTGTAGAAATCCTATTATTTTGCTTTAAATTAGAAAGAACCGAAATGTCATCGACGATTTTATTATTTAAAATATTAAATATTGTTTACTATCTACTTTGAAAGCCCTAACAGCAACAAAGCATAAAAGACAGCTCTTTGTGTTATAAATGTTTCCTGCTTTCAGAACACCGTATAAACATATTTATTTGTATTTACATTTTATTTCAATAATACATTAGTCTTCATTAGCTAATGCAATGAATAAATAGAAACATCAGATCAAGACAGTAGCAATGACGGTTGATATACATCGCATGAAGGTCACGTAGACCATTTGTTTCGCTGACGACATGACTTATTGAGCCTTTCCCTCACTCTGGTTAGAAGACTAAAATAGTTCAGATAGCGATAGCAAAGATTGTGTGAAATCGTAATGATGAATGGCCCGTTTCGCACGAGAACTATCAGTCGGGCGTATTTAGTAATCGTAAAATCGGACAATAACACTTACAAACTTGTTTAGTTGCGGACAGCTGTTGGTATTTCACATGTGTTATATCTGCTTCACCTGTCATGGCTGATATTAACTGGTTTACTAATAAGATAAAAATTAATCATTGGAACAATACCGTTGTGTGATGATCAGGAAGAATGTGTCATAATCGACAAAATACACTGTTAGCAAAAAATAATATTGTCGGCCATTTTTTCTGTAATGCTAACACTTATATTCTGAATTTGCAAAGCTTTTTAAAGACGTCGAAGAAAATACATCAGTGTAAATAAACATAAACAATTACATATGAAAGTTTTAGAAATAAACAAAGAAAAATAATTTCACGTTTATTCCTATTTGTACTCATAATTGATCATACAACACAAACAAATAAAAGAATCCTAATACAATAGAGTCTGAAACTACAAAACTAACCCTAAGTACATTTTAAGAATACAAATTGTAGGAAATTTTATTTATTTTCAAAAAATTCAAGTTTATTTTTTATTAACGAAATAATGAGATTTTTACAAAAAATGTTTGCAAAAAGTTTTAATTGAGAGCATTTTGTGTTGCCTTCTTTCTAAAACACAAAATATTAAATTTATAAACGATTCTATAACTTTTCATTTTACTGATATATTATCTTCAGATCCATTTGACATATTTATAGCATACTGATCACTATTGAAAAATAAACAAAAAATAAAACGTTTCACATAACCTGTTTTTGGAACCATTTTACACAAAACTTAAACAACAAAATTTGATTTAAATCACTTAGGCCTAAATGAAAACTAATCTCAAATAACTAATAAATAAGAATTTACAAGAACGAGTGCCGACCAAGAATTCAGCACGCCGACAAACGCTGACAAGATTACTCCGATAACGCACTTACAGGCCAAAAAACAAAGCAACTACTGTTATAACTGCTGCTGAAACGCATGTAATACAAACTAAATAACTTTAGTTGCAAAAGATAGATTTCGTTTCCCACATGGACGTAAGGAACAAACAATGTGGCTGTAAATCATAACCAGGAACTAACTAGGAGTAAAATAAACAATGGTAGAATACACAATTACAGAAGTCATGACACTACCCTTGACAAACATATATTTACCTGTTTACCTTTGTAATAAATCTCACAACTTTATGGTAAACTGTATAATAAAATTACATAACTAATATTAATATTATTACTTATTGTAATATTTTAGATTTGTATATTATTATACCTGTGAAATTCTAAATTAAAGTAAATGCATTATAGATTAATTTGTATATTAAACTAAATGTATTGTAGATTAAATTGTATGTTAAACTAAATTTATTATAGATTAAATTGTATACTAATCTAAATATATTAAAGATTGAATTGTATTTTTTTTAAATCCCTTTCGTCTTGCTCTACAGGCGAAGGTAGATGTATAATTACCATTTATTCCTATTAGCTAAGGGTTTCTGTTATTAAACGTTTCAAACAATACTTTGATAATATTTAGAAAATTGACAACGATAATTTTAACGGGCTATTTTGTATTCTGCGACCTCATTTGGTGTCGCGTAAAAAGCGCACAACTGGAATTTCGGGAAAAAAGCGCAGATCTCGCCAGGTTGATGTGTAAGGAGGGTGAGACAAGGGCAAACCCTTGAGGAAACAAAATTTGACAGGCGAAAAAAGCGCACAACACCGAAAACCCACGCCTCGGTGTTGACTAGAAAGATTTGACTTAAGAAACAAATAAATTCTTACTGTATACATGAAATTTACGAGTAGTTGAACTGACTTGTAACCAATATTTACAGCAGTTTTAAAATTTTAATAATATAGCCTACATATTGAGTTAAATAAAAATAGCAACTTCAGTTTTGAAAAACCATGACAAAACCAATCTAGGTTAGGTTAGGTTTATATTATTTAAATTGAAAACTACTGTAAATATTAGTTATAAGTCAGTTCCACTACTCGTAAGTTTTATGTAAACAGTAAAAATGGGTTGAATTTTCTCCATTGCCAGTGCCCTTCAATTGTAGTATATGTATTCATTGCCGAGGCGGGGTTTCTCAGTGTTGTGCGCTTTTTTCGCTTGCAAAATTTTGTTTCCTCAAGGGTTTAACCCTTCACTCTCTCCCTTGTCAAACATTAATCTGGTGGGCTGAGCACTTTTTTCGCTGTGCGCTTTTTTCGTGTATTCCCTCATTTTGGTCACATTTTTACAGTAAAGTTTGATCGTACAGAAATTGTTTCTGACCAATGTTTTAGACAATGTTTAGAAGATTTATAAAAACTTAGAACGAATTTCATACAGAGCATACTAAGGGAGTTAAGTCCCTCAATTCCTTGTCTGTCCTTCAATTCCTATTTTTCTAACACTTCAGCTGTTCGTTGGTTTAGTAAAAAATATATATATTTAGAAGATTTACAACGATTTTGAAGAGACTCGATATAGTGTCTAAAAGAGTAAAGCAGTTAACTCACCTCTTTCAGTACAAGTTGTTAAAATAAAAATTGTTTTATACAAATATAATATTTAGAAGGTTTACAAAAACTGATCTGATACTGTATCTAACAAGCGAGTGTTGCATATTTTGTCATTCATTCTCTACTTTTTCCACCCCTAAAGTGGTTCGTGTAACAAAACAAAATTTCAAACAAACTTGTGTTGTACTACTGTACTTAGGAAGTATAATAACTGTAAAAAGAAGTTTTCTCCAACCTCTTTGGTCCGATTTTCCATCTGTATGTTTGATGTATCAGACTGGAAATAATTTGTACAAAATTACGACAGTTAACGAGTCCATAAAAATTCGATTTTTATTGTTTTAATCAAACACTAAAGAGGTATAAACGGATTAATTAAATCTCTATTAGAACTCAAATAATTACTAAGGTTCTACCTAAAGAGACACACCCATGCTACTTGTTTTAAACTTATTTAGTTTTCCCAATAATAAGACGGAGGGATAGCGTAGCGCACGAAAGACAAATTCCAGTAGTTATGATCAAATCTGAGCAACTGTGTGAGGCTATTGTTAAGGCTGTGCGCACACTGAGACCCATTTAAGGGTCTGATGTAGTGGCGGCCATCTTAGATTTTATCCCATAAGGGCAATGTTAAATTTCAAACCATTTATTTGGTTTACTTTTTATCATAAAATTGTTTGCAAGGTCTCATTTTAAGCAGTCACAATACGCATCCGTCTTGCAATTTACATTTTTTTAAATGCTTTTGATTTGTTATGTAATTGACATTTTGTAAGTACAAAGAATTTTTTCCTAACACAATAAAGAATTAATAATGAAAAATAATTTGCAAACCGGATCCGAAATTTTATAAAGAATATTCAGGTTTTTTTTCAACACTCAATTACAAAAGATAGACTTACAAAATGGTTTGAAATGAGGCAATGTCAAAGCGTTCAGCTGCAAGAAATTGCACTGTTTAGATAGGGATACAGTTAGAAGCGTTTGCGTTTCCGGTTGCTTTCTCGTTTACTGGTTTAATGCAAGCAGGGATATTTTGGTGACTGTTGTAGAAGGGGATAACGTGAATTGAGAGACAGACAGAGCAGCGCAGTGTCGCACGAGCCCGATGTGGCACTCATGAAACTGGCACAGAAACTGTGTGACACGCTCTCCTTTTCTTTTGAAGTTTGGTAAACATTTGAAGTAGCTTTTATTTGCCAAATGGAATCAGTCGTTGAGAAACTAATAGAATAAGTGTGGAGCTATCAGGTATTATACAACACAAGAGATCCTCAATATAATATGAAGAGCAAACTAAAACAACAAATTTGGAAAACAATCACGAACGAGGTTAATTTATCAAATGGTAAGTACGATCAAATTTTGTTTATATTTTAATTACAAAAGTTTAATTATTATTTGTTTTTTCACTCCTTTTAAAATTGAAGTTATTTTTCAAATCCTACCAGAAGTTTATTGAGCAAAAGATTTGACGGAACATTGAACGGAACAACAACAAAATCTGATAAGTTCCTAATAGGTAATTGTTCGACTAAAACCATTCCTAGAAAATGTTCATCACAAAACGTCTGTATTTATTCAGTTATTATTAGCGAATTTCCATAGCTATTGCAGTCACCCTTATGGTAAGACCTAAGGTCGAAAGTAGCAAATGAGCACCGATCATGGTCCCCAGAACACGTTTTGGGATGTCATTAAAAATCATATATATATTTGTATACATATATGTATATATGTGTTCACACTCTAGCGGACTCATTTTTTAAGTCCGATTTGGTCTAAATTTAGTACACATGCGGTTGTGTTCGTCGCTCGGACGAGTTCGTTAGCCAAAAAAATCCATCAACCGGAAGTATGTTTTTTGACCGGAAGTAAATATTAAATATTTTTTAGATTTTTCCTACGAAAATTGTTTTTTTTTCGCTTGGTTCCCCCAAAATCGATCAAAACGTAAAATACCATAAAAGTACCTTATTAGCCCCGTGGTGGATTTACCTTATTAGGGGTATCTTCTCATCCGAGGCCGACGAGCGAGTTTTTTCGCTGCAATAAAATCCGAGGCCACAAGATCAAGGTGCAAACTCGCAAAGCGAATTAGTTTAATTTGAAAATGAAGATTTTGTTTATTGTTTATTAGATTTTATTTGTAGAACCAAAACATTTATTATTCTCAATGCATTTACTAATCGAGTCTGACAAAGAAAATATAAAATACAGTTAAAACATCAGAAATGTCCACTTTTTTATAACACGGCTTCAAAAATGATTGTGCCTTTGTGCTGTGAAACCAAATGTTCTCAAAAACATTAATATTTATATTTGTAAGTAGGATTTGCAACTATTTATCTTTCTTCATAATAAATGCATTAACCCTTATGCACAATCTTAGTAGACCTACACTGTGAGGAAAATGGAGTATGTGTTTAGGTAACGTACTTTTTTCGGTTAGTGAATTTGTTTGAAAGATGAAATACATATACATTTTACAATTTCAATACTTTTTGTTTACGAGAGAATAAAAGCAACCACAGTAAACTAAGTCTATTATTAGAACACATCCAATAAGGAGACACTAAAACCAATTCAAAACAAAATCCCTTTCCTACGTTCGAAGGATTTTATTTTTTGTAATTTTTTAAGACTAACAGACTTTTTTTCGTTAATATTAAAAAATAAACAGCTCAAACGAACTTGAACGAATGTTGTGTGTTGATCGAAAATATGATATATTTATAGAATTCACCAATTATTCGTTTAACACCAATTTAAACTAAAGATAACTAATACGACTGTTTAGTGAAATATTTGTTGTAGTAGATGCAGAAATTTGTTCATTTTAGTTTTGTAAATTGAATTTGTGAAAACATTACTTAAAACTCAGACAGTTATTAACATATAGAATAATAAAAATGTTAACCTACGTGACCATGTTATACCATACTTTGAAGGACGACAGCACATCTATATACAACAGGCTTTATGTTTCTAATAAATTAAGTAGTTCACTTGTAATCTCTGTTTGTACAATTATGTAAATATATTTGTAAATACATAATCCAACAGTTAAGTCATATTTTTTTTCGTAGTTCGGGCCATAAGGTTTTTCCAAATTACAACAATTGTACGTTTAACGGTGTTAATGGGAAATAATCATAAATATTAAAATACTTGTTCTGGAACTTTGGAAATCTATTCACGATTAATGTATTTCGATTGCACAACTCCATTATACCATTTAACCAAGGAAATGTTTTCTGAATTGATAGTAAGTTGGAAGTAAATTCCAAGCAAATATGAAGGTGAAACGTGAATGGTGAGGAAGATCATATGGTCGGTTGGCATGGCAACCACACAATTCTTTAATAATAACTCGCGCTCCTGAAGAAAAAATAACTTGGGCTCGTTCAAGCAGAAAATGTGAACAAATAGTTTCAACGTAATTAAATAATGAGGGATTTCGTCCATAATAGTCGTCATCAAGTTAACGACGTGTTAATAATCACTTATGTCTGTTTAGTCAGACGTGGGCGTTAGAGAGTCGGGTAACAATGATATCTGATTTACGAGGAAATCCGTCATTCGTTGGAAGAAAACAATTCCTGAGTTATTTGTTCACCTGTCTGAGGGGAAGTGACGACTATATTTTGAAATTTAAGTAATGAAGTTCTTAAAGAGAAACTCATAAAATAGCTTTCAATAGCTGTCAAATTTAGTTCCAATTCAAATGCTGTAAATACAAACAAAATTGTGTATTTTAATGAATATGGATACATTGTTTACGTAAAAAGGTGTTGTGCTTTATTAAACAAAAACCGAAAGTTATTAATCAAAATCTATATACAGTAACGTCATAAACAGGATGATAAATATACATGTGCCAGCTGTTTTACTTTGGAAGAATTTGATATACAAGTACAAAATCAAATTTGTGGTTTTTCAACTTTAATACCAGAAATTTTTTCTAATATCGCAGCCAACTTTAAGTTTTTAATGTAAACTCCTGTTTGTATAGTCTGTTCAGGTTCTAATTATAATCTTGAGCCTTTTCTACTGCGATTTTTTTTTTTAAACCCATTGGTTTAAAAGTTGTATGTCTTTGAAGTTATACAAACATGACATTCACTGCATTTTCGGGTGGTGACTGTCTGCACTCCCTATTGTTTAATCAAGTTATTAAATTAACTTCATAAAATTAATTTAATTAGTCATATAGCCGGTTCATCTCATTTAACGAATGTCAAATCCTCGGACCTAACTAATCCTTAATAACTCAAATTATGATTCAAATCATTGGTTAGTGAAGAAGACTTGTTTTTTATTATCATAAAATGATTTGCCGTTGAAATATCGCCAAGTTAGACTACGCATTTGTCTTAGATAAAGTAAATATTTTGAAAGTTTAAATCATCATCAACTTTTGCTGAAGTCTTCTTCAAATAATATATTGGTATATAGACTAATATTATAATATAAGAAACTGGTGTTTTAAGTATTCAGGAAACTGATATTCCTACAAAATGTTTTATTTTCTCATCATTCTTACCCGCGATACAAATCATAGCAAAATCAAATAATAGCCAATAACAATTGGATAAACTTTGGTAACAACTCTGAAACAAAGTCAATAATTGTATGTTATATTTCGATCATGAAAATCGGAAATTTAAAAATCGACAATGAGCATATTGAATGGGCATAATGATGGTGAAGTGTATTTTGTAGTTTTTAATTATTATATTATATACGTTAAAAGTAATACAGCTGATTCCCTTGTATAAATTATCCTGTTAACAACTCTCCTTATCTTTTTAATAATGTAAAATTAAACCTTTGAAATTTGACCTTCTTAAGCCTTGAGTTCGAGAATATAATTTAACTTAATACATTTTGTATTATTACCTGACAAAAGACCTAAACAAAAATTATAATTAAAAGATTAATATAATAGTGCTCAAATATAAGCCCTAAGCTTCATCAATTCAGATCATTGGTTATACTGTTTTAAAAGTCATATTTAAGTATTAAGCAAGTTTAAAAACCAATTTACGATTTTACTTAATAAAGAACAAATACGTGAGATATACATGAGGAAACAGTTTTCCATTTACCGTCTCTCCAGCACTTGTTATTCTAATGACTCAATCAGTCTCATTCGCGTTCAAACTGAACTAAACAGTACAGTGAGGACAGTACGAAACGTAAATGAAATCTATGAAACTTCATGTAGTGTTTCCTGGCTACGTAAACGATTTTACACAAGAAATGAATAGAAATAGATTATACAACAATAATTCTGAATAAAATAAACTGTGTTTTTGGAAAATATTTAACGAAATTAGGCCTAATTATTTAAACTGTCGCTCAAGAGATTAAATATTACGATATACTAATAACAAAGTATTGGTGCCACGTTACAAAGTTGCATACTTCGTCTCATAACTTAAGGCAATACAAGTACAACATGCAACTTCCACGAGCTGGGCACAATGGCGCCTTGTAGCGTCTAGGCCGCGTCTCGGGTGGGTTTAGAATATTGGGCATTACATGACTTCATGCAAGGAGAATGCAAGAAGTAATTTTACGGTGGGCTAGAAAACTAAACAGATAATATATAAGTATATTATTATTATTTTCAGATGTATAACTTTCGGTTTTGTTTAAACAGTTTTTCCTATTAAATAAAATATAGTAATTTAAGAGTTTAATCATCATCCTTGCAAAGCACTACTGAACAAACCCCCACGGACTTGAACAATAAGTTCAGATAAAAAGAAATTAACACGAAAACGTTTACAGGAATGATGGTACCACTGAAAGTAGGCCTAATGAATAATGTTTTAATAATTAACATGTAATTCTTTAGTCTGTAAGTTTTGTTTAGCATTATTTGTCAAAAAAGGTTTTACCAATGCATAGGTTAACCCTGAAACTATGAGGGATACTCAAACCCGTGAATTGCTAGCGATTGTGTAGTTTATTAAAATGTAATTCAGTAATTGTTTCGATCATCCAACATAACTTCATCATGGTTAACAATTATGTGTTCGGTCATTTGTGTGAAGAAAATATTGCTCGACGTTTAAATCAACTCACGTTATCAAGTCATATTTGTGCCTGATGGCAGTTTGTATTTAGTTATACGTTTTGTGACATTTTAGCTCTGAGTTCCTCCTTGTTCTTATTGAATTCGTATCTTTAAGCTAGAGATAGCAAACACTCCTCTAGGTTAGTTTAGTGTATACATTGTGATAGTTTTAGTCTTTCCCTTGATAACGTGAGTTGATTTATTATACCCTCGAAAAGTCGTCCATTATTTTCCTTAATGATGGGAAACGTCCAAACAAATAATTGTAGAAATATGAATAATTTATCATTAGAATCTTTAAAACTAGACTGACTACCGACTTTCATTTTTTCAACAGCCATATTATATTGTTTACGTTTTTATAAGAGATAGTGATACAGAAGATTTGTATTCTTTAAAATGTTTTGTAAACCAAATTTTGTATTAAAAAAAAACTGTATAAACTTTGAGCTTGACGAGGGAGAAGGAATTATTTTAAGAATAATAATACCAACACATATTCTCACACATACATTCATTCTTTTAAAACCAAACACGTTTCAACGACACATTCGTCATCTTCATTCCACTATGAGCTATAATGATCATAACTGTGACCACTGGGTTTTTTTAAGGAAAAAAAGAAACCCGCCGTTTTTTACAACTATGTTTTGTATATATTACAAGAAAGGTTTTTTGAATTAGTTTTGGCACTAAGAAAACTAAAAGAGCCTATTTTGATGTAGGCCTATCCACTATTTCTAATGTGTTGTAGTCAGATATTTTGAAATTATTTAAAACTGATAATTTTTCACCTCTTGAAATAATTGCAATTAGGTTTTAATGAACATCTTAACCAACCCACACTGAACTTAACTAACTTATTTAAGATCACAAACTTATCCCACTAAGAAGTGTAACTAGTTGCATCAAAGAGGTTTAAAGGATTAGCTACGTCGAAGTAATCTGGAATCTTCCATGGATACTCATAAACCAGATTCATACAACTGGTTGCGTGAGTTGTATTCAAGCAGTTGTACTAATGTGAATACGGCCTATAAATCAAATTGTATACACAGTGTAAATTTAGCCTTCAGATTGTTGATTTGTTAAAACGACTTACAAAAAAATCTTCACCAGAATTCGGTATATTAATCAGACTATTGGAATTGAAATTCTCTCAAAATCGTAGTGCGCGCAAGAGGTTGGGTCCTGGCGGCATAATCTTTACTTTTATCATGTAATTGTTAACGTGTTCTATAAAAGTTACGATAGCTTTCTATAAGAGTTAGGAATAATAATACTAACACATTAAGAAAGCAATTTTCCTAAAAGTCATTGATGCAAATAAACCGTTTTGAGAGAGATTTGTTTCCCTCTCTTGATGCGAGCATTAATCAAATTTCAAAAGGGGGGAATGTACAAAGTGCGAAGGGTCGAAGCGCCTGGTTGGGTTTGCGCGACACATGTTCGTAATTTTCTGTATTTCCTCTTTTTAACGCAGAAGTAGTTGTCTAATGCATTTTGTAAAGCTTTCTGGATAATTTCAGAATTTACGTTGTTTTAATAATAAAAATTCCGTTGAAGATTTCCATGATTATGAATTTGTTATATAAAGTTGTAGAACATAAAAGCATACAATTTTTAAGGAAAGGTTTGGTAAGGTATAACTACTTTACCAAAAAATAAACGCTGTAGAACTACTAAGAAACCCCATTATAATGTAAAAATGTAATGACTAATCTGAATGTCTTAAGGGGATATAAAAAAAGAATTTATGATAATTGTCGTCCTACCAAAACTCCGCTCAATACCACTCTCACAGAATAAACTTTGTAAGGCTATAAGTACAAACCATTAATTCATTTAAGTCATAATTACTTATTTTTACTTGCATACCATTTTTAAATTTATGAAAGATACTTACAAAATATAACAGATAAGCATAATTAGTAGTTCTACAAATTTAGAGAATATTTAAGAGATTAAGGGCGGGATATCCCACCCACACGAGGACGTACATGAGAGCAGTTTTTAAGGAATACTATTATTTATTTTGGGTCTTTTTAGAACAAACTCGTTCAATATCACTTTAAATATCCATCGAGGATAGATCCCTGCATCGTTTACTTTCTAGACAAAAGTCAGGTGACCAAATCAAACTGTAGATCTAACCACTAGAATCGCAAAACAAAGAGAGATCGAAAAAGTTATTTTCGTTACTAACATTTCTTAAATTTGAATTAGCATTAATTAGCAAAAACTCCTGAATCTGCCTTGAATAGCTTCTTGGGAGTGTCATTGAGTTCGGCCAAGGAAAGCCTATAGCAGTAATGGTCTAGATACACCTTGGCCCTTGTAGAGAGCAAGGTTTGACCAATAAGCTAACTTTTAATTATCTGTGAATATACTTTACAGAACAAACACGATAACAGATAAAATATAGATAACCAGTTCAGTTTAACTTGACATTAACACACCCATTCGAACTTGACAGCGATATTTTGATGTCCGATAACACGGGCTTAAAATATACTAAACATTTTTATTTTATTTTTTATTTTTTTTCATCCTGACATAATTTGTTATAATTTTAAACCCATATGCCACATTAGTAACATTATCAATACTTGGGAGAAATAGAAAATTATTCCAGGCTTTAAAAATACATTCCTGAAAATACGATTTCCTTTCACATAACCTGTAAAGAAGTAATTTCAAAAAAACTAATTATAAAAAGGCGTAAAACATTATTATTCCTTCTAAACATTTAAAGAATATACAAAAAAAAAAAAGGAATCAAAATTGTTAAGTTGTATTACAGTCAACAAAACAAATTAAGACTAAATTATGCAAACAAACAAATAGGATAATAGATTATAATATTAATTAATTTGCATGTTAGTGCATTTATAAAAATATTCCAAGCTAAACTTTCATCTAAAACCGTCCTAAATATTTACACGAATTGACTTGTTCAATTACAATACAAAACCGCATTTAATATTGAATATTGTTTACTTCTGCACATTTCTTATTATTGTTTTTCTTAAATTTGTTGTAATGAAGTTTTATGTTTTTGTGTGTTTATCCTAATGTTGCAAAGGAGTATTTTATCTTAATGATGGAACACAACATCCGAAATAACGAAAGAGAGGTACGTAACGGATATACATAAGGCATCTGCCAAGGCCACGCTGAAGCTGACATTTTACATCTTTTCGTTTATTTATTTATTTTTCACACTTCAACACATAACGACGAAAACAAAATACATACTCAACTAAATAAACATAATATGGAAATATGAGCTGATAGATTGGTTACTTCATTGGACAACATTACTTCCGTTTCCTATTTTTAAATATCTTTAGTTTAGTTAGGGTGAGGTAAAAAAGGCACTCAAACAGCGGATTTTTTTTTAAAGTTTTTACTTTTTCAATCAATCACTCTGCTCGATTAAAAAAAAAACTTTATTTAATTAGTTAACACGAAAGGATAAATAGTTTTTCAGTTAAATTGTAATGAACATACTCATAGTAAGGGACAATCCCGTATGGTTCTCGTGCCAAAATTGTTAGCGAAATAATGTATCTATAGTTTAAGGTATAATGTTTTATTTAAATATAATCAGAAATAATTTACTATTAACACAAAAATCTGTTGATGATTTAGTTTGATAATTGTAAATAGTATTTAGAACTAGGTATAGGCTATTTGGTAAAAGTGCCAAAATGTAGGTTCTTCATTTAGTATTTCGGTCTTAGAATAGATTAATCATCCTAAGCATAAATTAAGTCCTTTTTTCAACACTGTGTAATATAATGTACCTACATTCTTAAAGGTTTATTAAATAATGTTTTAGGTTTTTAAGTCAATCAAATCGATGTCACCTCACAAAACGTTTTATGGTTAATATTAAAATATAGGCACTGAAATTAGTTAATGCTTTAAGAAGGGTGTGTTAGCTGAATGTATATTTTATTCATTGCCGTAACTACTAAATACATAAGTTTCCGTAAATGAAAAGTAATTTCGAATTTTTAAAAGGACTGTAAAATAGAACATTTCAATAAAATATCAATGTTAACTTATCACAAACAAATTCTATATTAGGTACAACATACTGTTCAATGTCGAGGTTCTTCGTGTTTCATTAAGAACGTTTTCAAGTTTTCTAATTAACTTTTCCAAAACACCACATGTTGTCGACAGATTGACAGCCGACGTTGATATATGTACTTATGACCAAGTTCGTCATAAAACTGTCGTTCCGTATTTTATAACGATGTGCAATTAAATAAAATGGCACAACATGGGTTTTTCTGTATATGGAGAGAAAACGAATTCCTTGTGTTCGCGGTAACACGGGATGAAAAGAATCGGACGCAGATGGTGTGACATGGTTGACTTACTTTGAAGAATTATTGAACAACTAAAACATTTCGTTCGTAGAATGAGGTACGAATCTCAGCACATTAATTGGTTTTGCGAAGTGCTTGGTATGTTATCCATTTCATTGCCTATAATGCCATCCGTCGTTTCCAGTTTTGAAGTCTGCTCCTCAGATGACAGAATCGATTTTTAAGAGATATGGCACACTTATTTTTTTAAATCATTAGAAACGTGTTTCTATCCCAATATAATATAATTTGAGGGTAGGCTACAAATTTCTATTGGTAAAAACATTGACTTTGGCGTTTTCTTTTTAATGATGAGTTAAAACTCATCCATACACACATATAATTAGCAAAGACATTTTTAGAACATTTTTCGGAATTTTAACTAATATGTTCAAATACACTCGGACATTTTTGGCATATTTAATTTGATGCATATTATAAAAATAAAAAGTTGTTGTAACTATTTCAATATTTGAAACGGTTTAACACAAAAACTACTTATCTAATATTTATAGAACTTTTAAAAATATGTTGCGCTTTATCTTCTGATTGCCAAGGCCTAATAGAAGAAGGTCTGTGCATGTGCAGGTCCTGCGCACATCTCCTTCCTTGTTACTCTGAAGGTACGGCCAGCTTCCAGGATTCCCGGTAGTGTGTTTTAGTGCAAAAAATAAACTAAATAAACATTTACACTGCACGTTAAGATAATATTTGTGCTGATTTGTGTGATAATATTTAAGGAAATATTTGTGTTGTTTATGGCAGAAATAATATTTTTTA
Source organism: Philaenus spumarius (assembly GCA_018207615.1). Taxonomy (NCBI): domain Eukaryota; kingdom Metazoa; phylum Arthropoda; class Insecta; order Hemiptera; family Aphrophoridae; genus Philaenus; species Philaenus spumarius. The sequence goes on along the minus strand of JAGFPH010000297.1, from coordinate 400,610 downwards.
CAAATTGAAAGATTCCGAGATATTTAAAAAATATGCAAGTTCAGCTTCCAAAACGGTGTCATAATGCACTACCAATGTTACTAGAAAACTTGAACAAAAAACATGATTTTGTTTAAATTTAAACATATAGGTTAAACCAAGATGTTATTGAAAACGTATTAGGATAAATTTGTATAATGGGGCACAAATCATCATCAGGAATGGATTTCAAATATCGTTTAAAGTGGTCTATCTTATAGGAAAACACGCTCAATGTATATCTGAATAAACCAGTACCGAACAAAATGATGAAGCAAACTTGACTTCAGAGATTGCATTCAAACAACTGCGTCTTCCTCGAAATGAAAACAATAATGCAAATATTGAAGAACATTTTGGTTTGAAACCAACTGAAAATATTGTTAATAATATCAGTTATCAGGGTTTAGGCCGTATAGAATTTCTGAGATACATCACAGGATATAATTTGTCATAAATACAGGGATAAATTTATACACCTAGGTGTTGAATCCAAATCTACGCCAGAAAACTACAACTGGATAGTAACAGTGGAGTAGGGTAAAACTTATAATCCATACTACTGAGTTCTTCAAAGTTGCATCCACCATGGAAGACATTTTTCTAACTTTGCAAGACGATTACATAAAAAATTTTAAAATTCATTATTATTCAAGTGTATGAAGATTTAAGAAGTAAGATGACAATAGATCTACAAATATTTCCAGAAGATATTATTAGGTCTTTAATAAACGTAGGACTTACATTAAAATGAAGGAATTAAATAAAAACTGGGAAGCAACAACATAAGAAAACAGGTGTAGAAAAATTTAAAAAGTTTAAATAAATGTTAACATTAGGCTACATATTTTTATATAAGGCAGTATTATTTGTTCATTGTAACAACCAACGTGCAACGATTGACTTTAATATATAAATAAAATAGTATTTGTGTCATCCCACCTTTAAAATATAATTAAGTAATACAATATAAAATAAGATAAAAAGACGGCCAAGAGTGCGAAAGTGCACGGGCTATAGGTAGACACCATAGTGAGTGACGTAGTGCCTGTGGTGGACGAGTTATATATATAGACCTTGGTTGTATCCCACTTCTTCAAATTACAGAGAAAAAACCCGCTGTTTGTGTTTTTTCTTGCTTAAGCCGGATAAACCGTTAAGGATAAATCAAACATTGATATGTCCTGCGGTATGATGTGGTTTGCTCACAGTAGGCATTATTATCTTACAAAGATCCCAACACTGCATACACTGCATACCGGTACATCCAAGCGAACGGCTGCACGGACTGTGAGGTGCTTAGGATGATACATTTGTATGGTTGTATTTGAGAGAGCAAAATATTACACAGAAGTTAATTTTATTTTGTGTATATCTTTTTTTTATTGAAGCAGAATGATACAATCCTGTAGGCACAATTCATAATACATTTTTGGAAGAGAACTAGTCAAAATCTATTTGCCCGATTTTTGTTAAAAAGAACATAATGAATTATGAATACACTAACGCTCGACATAAAGCAATTTTCATATCGATAACTGGTTTGGTTTACAAGATATTGTCTTTTATTTATCTATTCATATAAATTTAAAGTATGGAAGGAAGAAATATTTCTAAAAAAGATCTCCAGTGACAGCTTTTATGTAACAATTATGATGTAAACCCGCAACTGTTTATAAAATAATAGCTTCAGTATTTTATACAATATCATTAGGCTATATAATATTCAGTATAGCAGTGCAGTTTCAAATATAAATAACAATGCAACGTCGAAAATAGATAATTTGCAAACAGTTATGGAAAGTTAATTATTTTTGTAACCCAACTCAATTTGAAATATTTTTAACATACAATTACATACACATATTTCAATTATAGTATTATTGTATACATATTTATGTACAAATCCTTTTTTTCAAATCATGTATAACAATTTTTCACTTAGCTAACGCGAAACTAGTTATTAGTAGGACTATTAAGTGTGTAAAATTGAAACAAAAAATGAACCGCTTACAATACGTGATGAGCATACAAACTTTAGCTAGGGCAATGCATGTAAACGAGAATGGCGAAGCAGCGTATGTAGAGACAGTAGTGAAACTGAAATAGGTGATATATTCCCCTTGGCTTCTGGTATAATCATACACTTCATTATTTGGAGAGGTGTCGGAAACCGTTTTATAATTCCAATAAGAAGTTGTCCTAATGTCTAAATCTATATAAGAACTTGGTTCCAACCTTGGTATTTTACAATGACACAGTTTCGAAGTCAAGGCAATGCTTTACAAAATATGACAATCACTAAGGTCTGAACAACCGTTTGCCCCACAAGCCTTTAGGGCAGGCAAACTAAAGATGTAACATAATTATATAATCGTAAAATAAATAAAACTAGCCTAAGTAAAATTGTAAATCAATTTGAATTGTAATTTTCAATTATGAGGAAGCATGGTCGTAGGTCATAGTATATATTCTCTACTAATGAGCTATAGCCTAAATCAGAAAAATCAGAAACATAACATTTAGAAATTACATTTAATTACAAAGAAAACAGTTACGTTAATTACTTTTAGGAATGTAGTAAAATACCTGTTTATAATTTCGTTTCTCATTTTTTACAATACTTTGTTTAATAGGTATAATCAAATTTGTTTTCAAAGTATATAGTGCTGTAATAACAGGCTACGATCTTTGGATTGCCTAGATTACAAAACTATTTTTTGCAAAATCGTTAAGCAGTTAAACAACGCAAATCTTAATGTATATTTTAGCAAATTTCATTGGAGTACAACCAAATGTAACGTGTTGCTTAGCCTACCCACAGAATAGCTACATATCTAAAACACCTCTAATTCGGTGTGTGTCTGTCGCGCACTTAAAAGAGGTTTTAACACAACAATTCCCAACGTGACAATCACGTGACATTTGTTGTCCATTATTTATTACTAAAACCCCGTTCATATACTAAACATAAAACGTTATATTTATTGCAAAAACAATATAAAATACTCCTATTGTGAACTTTCTTTACTACACAACACACAAATATTTGCGGTTCTAAACGACCTAGTTTAGAAACATTAATTATTTTATAATTAGCTACATCCGTTAAAAAGTACTTATGATTCCAGGGTGTAGCTTTATGACATTATAAACAAATCAAATATTCGTGTTTACATTACAATGACAAAAAATGAGATTAAAGTTTATAAAAATAGCCTAATAAAAAGGTTTATTTTAAGGAAACCGTGACTATAAGCTTAATGTCACAAAGATAATTTAGGCATACCATAGAATAATGTCAAACACTTTGAAGTGTTTTTGTAAACTCGATTTGACTAAAACAAAGAAGGATGGAGTTTTTGAGACAAAAGCTAAATTTATGTTTAAAGTAACTGGATTTTTACGCTGTATCACACGTTAAGACCCTTGTATTAACTGTTTTTATTTTTTGCTTGTCCAAATTACAATCCAACATCAGTTACTAGTAATTTTGACTACTGCCTACCATATTTTACACACATAAAAAAATGCATCTCTATCCCAATCCGATTCACCTCGTTAGATTTGAAACTCTTCGTACAAAATCACAATAAAATAAAGAAATAACTGTATTCCTAGCTTATATTATTGTATTTTTTCTATTTCTACTTGAAGTAAAATGTGAATGTAGTTTACATGTATACTTTCTCTTCTCTAAGTAACGTTAAATAAATAATTTATAAAACATGTTTTTAAATTAAAATCAGTGGAGTAAATTATTAAATTCACACACATAGATTTTGGATATAAATATTTATACTAGCATAATTATTTTGGCTCCGTTTAGAATTATTTAATACATAAATTTTTCTCCTTGATATCTCAAACTACTCAACTCTACAGAATATTAAATTATTTTCAAATAATATGGGAAATCAGCTTACCTATATGGGAAATCAAACCAAAATAAAAATAATAGCTCTATAATTTTTCATAACGATTCGGTCTATATTTTGATTCGACGACTTTCATTCTATGTACTATTAAGTATTTAATCTAAATAAACCTGTTTTATACCTTTAAGACATAACAATTTAAATAAAACTCAACAAGAAGTTAAATAAATGTCGTGAATCTCTTTGCTTTTTTGTTAAGCGTTTGCTCCTATCAATCTGAAAACAAGAAACGTATATAAAATAAGCGGGCAGGCAGTTTACAATCATGTTATTGCAATCGGACTACTTTTAACTGCAGTAACATGTGTTTCATTCCAGTAAACAATTAACAAGGTTTGTTATGACTACCATTGCACAATAAACTTATTTTTATGTAAAGAAGTATGTGGAAAGGTATTATTTGATTTGCCTTCAGGGTTCACAACAGTTAAAATCGTTCTAAACTGTTTAAACTCTCGTTACGATAATATTTCATTTGAAATTCCTCCATACGAATAAATTAAGTGAAACAGTGCATTGATTTTACCAACGTCAATATCCCGATTCAAACCTAAGATGTCGAACCGTAGCGTATTGGTTTGCCAGCATTCTCGCCAGCCCTGTGCCCTGTGCCAGCCTACTACTACTAAATAAACTCCCAATACAATACGATATTAAAACAAAACAATCAATTAAAATTCAAATGCTTACATATTTTAAATAACAGATTGGCCAATGTACACAATATTATTGGTATAATATAAATTCTTAGCGACAGCAGCAACACTGATCATTACAATAATTATTACAACTTAAAAATTAACACATTCAAATAACACGCATGCAACCGAATTAAAATTTATTTCAGTATCGTTTGTAACGAGGTAGTCTGTCAACCTGCACTGAAATGCAGAACACCATATAAGTAGACAAAATCTACCAATGTACCAATAGGCTATCTGGTATGGTCAGGATAGCTAAAAACAATACAGAAATCCAAAAGTTCTGGGTCCAAATCGAAGTGTTGTCTATGTCCTTACGCTTGTAATTTAGCTAATTTAATTCTTGCTGGGGAAAGTGTATAGCGTAAAATAATTAGGCTGTAGCTTAAAAATGATGTTAAAAACTAAATTAATCCAAATACAACAACATTATATTTTAACAATATATTGAACAATATTTTTAACTCAACTCTTTCAAAAATATGTAAGTTATATTTCTCATCCAACCGACTTTATTAATTTAGTTTATTTATTTTAAAGGAAAAGCGTGGAAGACAACAATATAGCCGAAGGCTAAAGCAACAAAATTAATTTATCCCTCGTTGGGAAAACATCTGTCTTCGTTCTTTTCTTTTAAGGGGATTCCATGTGTCGGGGATTGTTTAATAATCTGCTTTTTGAACATTTGTTCCACACTAAACACCCGTCAACTGTTCACAAGGGGTGGCAAAAACATTATATTTTATGAGTTAGGGGTGAGTTTTATTGAAGGGTGTCGTAAATGTGTCCATAATAACCATGGTACAATAATAGTAGCTTTGTGAAGAAGGTTTTGTTTTTGTACAAAGTATAGAGAAAGTAGGTTTAATCTTTACCTAAAGTGTCGCCAGATGAGTACTGGAGTTCTTTTCTGAGTTATATTTTATTTAGGATTATGACCAGCCTGAAATGGGGCAGATTTGTGTACTTTAATTATTCAACATGTATAGTTATTTTAATAACATGTAGGCTAAAAGACTTTGGCGGCGATTTTGTGTTGACATACCTGTATTCAGACAAAAACTAATGTTTTGACTTAAACTTAAGTCGAATACTAAAACATTATTTTTTAAGCTTGTTTCTATTCTAGTAAGTAAATAATGTTACAAAATCAAAAGTTAAAAACAATAATAATAAATTTGCAAAATCTATTCATTTGATAGCTTCCATATTTGATAGCTTCGAGAGATTCCATATGCATAGGCTGTACGGAATGTAGCAAATGCTTCACTTGGTAACTTCGTAGCACATTTTTGTTTAAACGGATTGATAAACAAAAACAAACTTTTATTTGTATCATGACTTTAATTGACCTCCCAGCCATAGGTAGTGCAATATTTCCCAAAACTCTCACTCTCGACCACTATACCATAGAATATTTGTCAATCGAAAGAAACTTGAGCGATTAAGATACTTTAATGCCGTAAAACACATAACATTTCCGTTCCATCTACAGTTTTAACAATCTGTTTGAAATCAGTTTAATAAAACTTTATTAAAACATGGACATTCATATTTACAAAAACAATTGAGGTTGTGCGAAGAATACACACACACGGAAGTTACTTGATGCATTGTTATTTTAGCAGCTGTTTTACTAACATATGATTTAGTGGGGCGGTAAATTACCTATATAAATGCGTTGTTTACTTTACAACCCACCTATAGACGGGCGACAAAGTGTCAATGCTTTTTATATGGACACTTTACCGCACCCTGGTTGATAAGTGGTCATTTCTACCCTAATGATAAGAGTGCTTAATTTAGTAGTTGGAGGAACATTTAGTTTTGACAAAATGTCGGAGTTTTGGGGTCAGATGCTACATTTACGTCTCAAGTAAATGGAATATTACGCTAGTCACATTTTATAATCCCATATTACTATTTTGGTTTGCTCAATTTCTATTTGAATTAAATAAACTCGTCCATATAATTACGTCCCAACCTGTAAGTAGTACTTTTAACTACAGACTGTAGCCTAGCACATTAATCACAAATACAATTTGCTTGTTATAATTACCCTCTCTATCAAAATCAACTTTACATTGGTAACTACAAAAAATTACGTAACATTACATTTGTATTGACATGATAGTCCAGATTGAAAAAGGGGGCTCCTTTAAAAAAAAATGACAAGTTAATGGTGGTGGTTCGTACGGTACAGTAGTGCTCCATCCCTTTTATCCAACAAAATTTCAATGTGGAATTTTAAGGGGGCCGAAAGTCGCTATTTCTTTTGCACTTTTTTCAGTTTTTCCTCTATAACGTTTTTCCTTGCGTACTACGACTTAGACCACTCTAAGTAGAGCGCTACATTTCCTATAATTTACACTAGTCAAACGTATTTTTGAGCCTATACTTACCGAGATACAGGGCTTCAAAGATTACTAGTGCTAGACATTATTTTATTTGTGCCTGTTTCTAACTGTAGTAAAAAGTAAATGCATGTTTAAATGTATACTTTCCCTCCTTTAATTACATTTATAGTCTAGTTGAGATGTATTCATCACCACCAATAATAGTTATGCTTCGTTGTCTCTATCTTACTTAAGTAAATCACAGACTTATTTTTTGTATCCTCTAATTACCCTCAGTTCAGAAATAATGTGCGGGACACATTATTATTATTCAGTCCATAATACATTACACATAATTGCTCACAAAAGAGGCGGTTGGACACCCCGTGGGGGATCAACATTCTTCTCTATTGTAAACGTGGATTGACTTCAAGCTGTTATGGATACTCGGAGTTGAGAATTCCTTTGCGGACGGAACTGTCAAATCCGACTTCACCCTTGTCATTGATACCTTCCCACCTAGCTGGCCGGATCAGATAACCGAACTGAACCAAAATAGCAACATTAAATTAGATTTAATTACCTTGTTTCTTCCAACCGTCTATTAGCGGACCGAAATACTTCGTGTACAAATCAAGATAACAAAACTGAATGCAAGCGCATTGCGTTGTTGCGACTTATTTATTTTGAGGTTTCTCAGGTCCCGTCTGTATATATAAAAGTTAAAACTTTTGTAAATACTGGAATTATGTTTCAACGATCCAGTATAAAAACACCTGATAAAGTACAAACTAACTATAATATCAAACGATGAATTGCTAAGAAAAAATCGTAAATGTTTTCTTTAAGAAAATAAAGAAATAAAAGATTAATAAAAATAATTTTAACCCAACACAATTGTAATAGCATTGATATATAAATACCTAATGCTGTGGCAGTAGCTACATACAATATAGCCAGAGATAAACGTGTCGCACATGCGCAGTGAATCTTGTGTAGGTTGGAGTAATGTCAGAATCAATCTGCTGGTCGTTGAAACTAATAGCGTGAGGGCGTTAACAAGTCTTGAAAAAAAATCGTTCAGCGAAGAAAGATCTTACTAAAAGCCGCTTAATATGTTAGCAATCAGTTAATTAACGAATAAGTTAGATTAGAAGTCAAACTTAAGAAATAATCATCAGTATTTTCCCCAAGGGTTTAATTAAGTAACATAGAAAGTGGCCGACTCAAGACTAGTAACTCATAGGCCCATCAAGATCAACCCTTTGGCGAATCGGCGTATCCAACCCTAAACGGACTTATCTGATGCTCTTTACTATCTTTGTTTATTAGCGCAGTAATCCTACTTCTCTCCTCTAACCACCCTCCCCTTTTTAACCGTTTACATGAAAATGTATAGCCACTATACGGACTAAAAAATAGCGTAACGTACTCTGTTCAAATACCGCTCAAAATCACATTCGACGTTGAAAATTAAAGGTTCGTGTGTTAAAAAATGCGTGGAAAGAGGTAAGAGCGAAAGCAAACATCCAACTTGCCACTCTCATCAACGGCACATGCGCTTTTCGCATCAGTAATACCTAGGCTAAATATTTGTTCATATCCATATTTGCTCCGGTAACACATGCCAGTACATTCCTTGAAGTTATTCCAATTTTACTGCTTTCACAATACCGTTCTAAATTTAACAATTTATAGAAGGTTTTAGTCATAGAGAGCTTATGTTTTTACTCCAATGTAGAATGTTTTTAGTTTAACTCAATGACTTCCGTTATGATTTTAAATAATTTTTAAAATCTTATGGAAACAGTCTAATTAAAAATGGACAAATTCTGATATTCTTTTCTATTTGCTAGTTACCTTGAATTTAAAACACATTGACTATTTTAGGAAATACTGTTCGAGTCTTGTTGCAAGGTTATGTACACTTCTCCCCAGTCTCGATTAGTCTAATTATCATTTAAAAAAACAATAATAAAAATATAGTATTTTAAATAAAAGGTAATTGATATTAATGTGGCCGTGGATGTATTTTAGCCTATAAGAGATACTGCTGCATTAAAACGACAATTTTGTGATCCTGATGCATTGTCTAGCTTATTAAAATGGTGGTAATTAAATTGTATGAAGTACGATCGTATATTTTAGACTATGGTTGCCCCTTATTTTTAATTGCAAACGCTAATTAAATTTGTCATTATAATCACTGTAGTTCTTAAACTAATTGGCTTGCCGACGAATAAAAACCCAATACAACAATAAAATTACACTATTAAATAATGCCATTACAATTGCAATATGATATTTACTGTGATATAAAAAATAACTTGTAAATATGTTTTACCATTGAACCTATTTGATTTTAGATTATTAAGGTGAAATATAACAGTAAACATACATCGATTTTTAATAGGCTAACTTCAAAATAGTTTATGAATATATTATTTTGTTAGTTATACGTACATTATCGTCTACTTGGTTTAAAAATTAAAAATTTAATACCTTCTAAAATTGTAACAGCAAACTTGTTAGGTTAGGCAAACTATAAAACAACGCATGTATAATGCAATAAATCCCCGTCGGTGAGCGTATTGCCCTAAAGCTTAACAGATTACGACCTAAACTTCAAACAAAAGCCTCCAACACAATGGTTCAGCCATTCACCAGCCCACACCCCATTTTTCAATCCAAAAAATAATTACGCCAGGTTAAATTCTACTTTAGATTGAATTTTTGTTTATATAGAATGAGTTATGCATAACCGTGCTTCTAAATTGTGTTTCTAATTAAATCGATAGTAATGGTTTGTTTTTGGTGCACTTTTAATCAAATTAAGGCTTCGAATAAAAAATCTAGTAAACAATGCATGTATTTTTCTTCAATATGTTGTTATTATTGCTTTCAATAGGAGAAATACAAGTGACATTCTTACAACAATATTTACTAGACCTAACAAAAATATAACTTACATAAAAAAGGAAATGGGTTAAAGTTACAAAAAACCTTTCCCAAGAAAATTTAGTAAACTCGTATTAAAGATATCAATTTAAAAAATATATTTACTAGCTAATTTTATAAAATTATACATTGGCAAGTCAAAGTTTCCTACTGAAAATGAGCCGACTGCTACAATATGGGAGGACTAAATCTGCAAGCAACCAAAATTTAACAAATATTCTAGAAAAGGTTATGAATATTTACAAAGTAAAGGAACCTTATACAATCTTCTACTTTCTTATTTATATATCTCATCGAAATTTTAACTTTTAAAATGTTTATTTCCTCGATAGTATAAAGTAATACACAAATGTTTTATCATGAAAAATATTCTATCTTCGCGAATATAAAAACAGAGTTAGCAATAAATAACTCTTAACGTTTAAAAATGTAAGATCTTAATCTAAATCTTAAAATTTGTATCAATGTGTATAAAACATGCTTAGCGACGTGTGAAATGTTTGTATTAATGTTCATATGTCAGATTTTCTCAATATATATAAAACATTTCTGACATACAAATTTGTATCAATATGTTTGAAACTTTTTTATATGTGTATTATAATATATTATACAGGGTGTCCAATAAGCAAAGTGCCAAACTTCGGGGAATGGTTCTATGGGTCAAAATAAGAAAAAAAAATCATATAAACACAGACCCAAAAACGCTTCGTTTTCTAGATATCCATAATTTTGTTTTTTTACAAAATAATTCTTATATAGAGAACAGTTTGACTGATTGAGTTCAAACTTGGCGTGAAGTTTAACCTAACAATGATATATCTCAAGAAAAATAAGCCATTAAATCCAATCATGAGATTCAAAATGGCGGCTGTTAGAATATTTCAAACCTAAATTTTATTACTCAAAAACCGTACATTTTAACAAAAAAAATGTCAAGATACCTTTTTCGTAGCTCTTTTGATCCTCTATCGGATGGTGTACAGTGGCGCACCGACGGGGGTGGACGAACGGGACCTGCCCCCCCCCCCCCCAGAAGGTCTTTTTAGTAATGTGGATTGTATTTTAAACTAATCGATCGTTGAATACGTAGTCGATATTCAATTCAAAATTGCATTATTTATGATTAATTTCGTGATGTGATCACGAAAAAAAAAATCGTTCTTTTTTAAATAAAAAATATGATTCTTACCCTACACAATCATGATTTTCTTACAGTGATGTTTGAGTCTCGGCGGTCTGGTTGACGGTATGCGAGCGCTGATTAGCGCCGCGTTGATAATGCTGAAAATATAACTTGGGCGTTAAATTCCCAAGTTATACGGGATGTTGAAAGCGCGACGTTGGTAATTTGGGTCCCGTGTTATACACAGCATTTTTGAAGCTTTGTCAATGTTGCGTCCTTCACTTCCAAAATAGAAACCATTCAGTCATTTTGTCTAGATGTTTTATTACAAATAATAGAAACATATGAGGAATTGTGTATCAGGAGGGCTAGACGGTGGAGTACACACCCAGCGTTGATAGCGTTCGTATAACATGGCCCACAGTAGTTCCATTTACCCAATTAAGGCCCATTCTATACGAGCGTTAAATGCGTCGCGTTAAATGCATTGCGCTAACGCCAACGCCCGGCAATAGTGGTGACATTCTATACGGGCGCTAAATGCGTAGCGCTGTTAGCGTCAACGCTCAGCAGTGGACCTTCTATACGAGCGCGAAAACCGTCAGTTCAGTCACCAATATGGATGCTGTGCAGATCGGTGCTTTAGGTTTTCAGTACCTGCTGGAAGTGTACTGAAATTTCCTCCCAATTTTCATACATCGCTCTTCCAATGTCGGCCCAGCACTGCGGTTTTATTTGTTTATTGGAATAGTCTTTCGACTTAACATCAAACACTGCCGGTCTCTTCTCCACTTCAACAATAAGTTTTTCAATGTCATACATTGCTTAAGTCTAAATCAAACAATCACACACTCTGATACGCTTTAAAACACAGTTTCACTTGAAAAAGTCGAAAACCACGTGATGACAACGCTGGCGCTAAATGCGTTCGTATAGATGCTACCCTTCTCGCGCAGCGTTGTTTGCGCCGCGTTGCTAGCGCTGCCAGCAGGGCAGGCGGCGTTGCAGGGCAACGTTAGGCGTAGAATGCGCTCGTATAGATGCTACAACTTGATTTGTATTGACTTCCAAAACGAAACATAACGCGACGCATTTAACGCTCGTATAGAATGGGCCTTACTGACGTTAACACGACGTTGAAAACACGGCGCTATCAGCGCTCGTATAACGTGGCCCTAAAAGGCAGCGCTCTGGGGTGCTGGATAGACCATCACTCAAGGTCAGTGCGGGGTGATCTTGCGGAAAGAATGTTTATATTGCACTATTGTCTGACTCAAGCCCATCACCATTCACTTTAAAAAAATATATAATGTTTCAGACTTTGTGATAGGTTAAAGAACTTTCATCCGTTTAGGATTTGTTGAAAATACATATATATATTCTGACCTGAGCTTAGTCCCCCCCAAAGCCAAATCCTCGGTGCGCCACTGATGGTGTAACTGTCAAAACAACAATCGGATGAAGGATAATTAATAGTTAAGTTATGTGTAATAATTGGATTATTCAACCCGGCATCCTATACCAACGCAGTAAACACAGCAATATTGTATTTACATTTTCTGTCGTATCTTGATTGCTTCGACAGTTACAAAATCCCATATGGAATCAAAAGGGCTACAAAAAAGGTGTCTTGAAATCTTTTGTTAAAAGGTACGGTTTTTTAGTAATTTAGGTTTGAAATTTTCAAACAGACACCATTTTGAAATTCATGATTGGATTTAATCGCTTATTTTTCTTGAGATACATTGTTAGGTTAAACTTCATGCCAAGTTTGAACTGAATCAGTCAAACCGTTCTCTAGATAAGAATTATTTTGTTCAAAAAAACAAATTTCTAGAAAACGAAACGTTTTCGGGTCTGTGTTTATATGAACTTTTTTTCTTATTTTGACACATAGAACCATTTTTCAAAGTTTGGCACTTTACTTACGGAACACCCTGTATAATATTTATGGAACAGTTTTGTCAATGTGTAAAACAGATTTCAATCAAAATTTGTAAAACATGTTTAACATAAACATTTGTTCAATAAGTGTGAAAAATCTATAGCATAAACATTTGTATTAATGTGCAAGAAATATTTTTATTATTGTATGTGAAATACTCTTACCAATGAGTGTGTACAATTTATTTTTATATATTTAATACCCAGACAAAATATGCAAGTTGGCTGACTAGGATCTAATTAGAATTAATTGATCGATGAAAAATATATGTATTCTTGACTCATTATAATATAATGACTACCTAGATATTACTGTAGCCTATAACCATTCTTCACTATGTATAAGCAAACATATTCGACTTCAAAATATTTAATAAAGCAACTGTTTTTAGTGGCGAGCTAGACCACTCGTGTCGCATTTCTCAGAATATCATAGTTACATCAGCATAATATATTTCAGTAGCCAGACCATTGCTCTCATGTTCTGAATCGTCATTTCCTGACAAGAAACTATTCATAACGTATAAAAACATAACATACATGGAAGAGACAACTAGCATGAAAATGTTTACATTACGATTTCAATGAAACACATTCTCTGAACCTCGCCAACAGGTGTTATGTGACTGTCTCTCCATATTCTTGCTAACTTTGTATTGGATTCCTAGAACTTCATTAAAACAGCTGCATGTCTAGACAATGACGAATTTACAATTTTATAAACCAAAGATACAAAATTAGATTACATTTTGTTCTATAAAATTTAAACGTAAAATAATAAGGCGCTGATATTTTTTATCTAATCTACAGAAGTCTAGGCTTACAAATTAAACCCTTTTCTCATGAATTGATTGTTGGAATGATTTAATCTTCATTTTTTAAGAAAAAGTAAGAACATCTTTATACTGTACGAATTCGACTTTTCCTCGGAAATTACATATATTTGAATGCCACAGAGGGTAATTTATTAGATGTTGCGTACATCAGGCTACTGTTATTGAATTCTAAATCACACCAACATCGGCGTACCTTCTTATATGTTCAAGAAGGGCTCTTGAATCCATCCAAGATATGTATTCTTACTAACTCTTTGGTTAAAGATTTTCTATGTCTCAAGCACAGACTTTGGTTTACTATGTGTTCCGGGTCACACTGGAATGCAGGGGAAAACTAAGGCAAATTTACTGCTAAGTGGAATGTGGACTGTATCAATTTTTATGGAAGCCTTATTGGGAAGACAAGTGCATAATAAAAACCACGAAAGATTAAACATACAGTCCGTTCATAAATACCTTCAAATCACCGCAGCCTTCGAGAGGAAGAGGCGCTTTCTCGTCTACGCATCGGCCATTCCATGCTAACCAATATGTTTTTGATACGGCATGAGGACCCACCAATTTGGCATTACAGTTCCAAAATAGACTTCACACCAATCACCTTCTTTTGGGGTGTGAAAATTAAAGCACGACTATAACAGGTTTTGCCTACCAAATTCAGCCGATGCAAGGTTATATCCAGATTATAGAATAAATATGGACGAGAAAATATGGTGATAGCGTTGTAAGGAAGATATTTTCCGCTTTTTTAATTCAGTAGGAAGTGAAGAATAAATGGTACAAACAAAAATTTTGCGACGTTCGTGATATTACAGACTAATCTATAGGCCTACTATATTTTAAACATTAAAAGTGTATTTAACTAAAAACATGCTTAAGGGTCGGCTCTAGTAACAGAAAGCAACCTGCGACTCCCTATAGCGCGGTAGGTTACGTGGACATTGCTCATCCTAAATCCATTTAAAACCCGCAATTATTCAAATAGCGTTTTTTTTTAAATACCAACTCTTGGGGACAAAATTCTTCATCCGACTAGCTTGGTAATTTTTCGCTATAATTAATAGGTTACAACGTAACAAAATATTTAAAATCACCCTATAGCGGCGGTAGTTACAAGGACATTGCTCAGCCTAAATCTATTTAAAACCCGCAATTGTTCAAATAGCGTTTAAAAAAAGTACCAAACTCTTGGGGACGAAATTCTTCATGCGAATGGCTTGGTAGTTTTTCGCTATAATTAATAGTGGCAACATAAAAAATATTAAAAATCAATGTTTTAAATTGTTAATAAATATTAAGCAAAATATTTTTCTTAGTTTTGAAAAAGCCATTTGCATGCATATTGACCATAGTTTATAATTTTCCGATCAAAAATAAAGAAAAAATTTGGAATACAATTTTGATAAACCCTTCACTAAAATGTTAAACATTGCTATCCGGACAACATAAGCTGCTTCATTTTAAAAAATTTTTTAATGTTGATAACAAGTAAAAGTGATAAACCGTTTATAGACGTTTGAGAGCCTTTTATGTTTATGCACAAATAATTCAAGACGGTTGAGGGCATTCTACGGTTTATAAACTGTGGTTTGTTCCAACGGTTTAATAGAACACCTTGTAAAGATTACACTCTGAAACTCATAGAGCCGAAAATCTGCCTGGTTGTGTAATCCCAATTAATTCAAACAATAATGCGATCAGGTTTGATTGTGCCTGGGTTTGAAATCAGTACCATCACGATCGGTTATGAGAGCTACAGTGAGCCAGAGCCCTGACAGTGATGAGCCAAGTATGAGGAAAATATATCGTCTAAGAGACATGCGCAAGGAAATGAAGGATGCGTAGAAACCTGATAATACGCACGCACTCGATCCGTTTTCTCATCTGGAGATGAGTAGAATTTAGTACAGTATGACTTAAAATACATGTAGGAAATCCTAATTCTAGAAGAAATATTTTCCCAAGCAGAGTCGGAGCTTGTTATGGATTCATGTAATACAGCTTTCCAGTTTTCCAGTTTCAATAACTGAAAGGGTAACTTTCCAGTTTTCCAGTTTCAATAACTGAAAGGGTAAAAAGAGATTATCTCCATTTTGAGTAAAAATAAACCTAAAGTATTATCTAATAAGGTACAAACATGTGCATGTACGGAGTAATAAAATTAATTATTAGCTGCTACCATTGTCAATTGATTAATGTAGGCCTACATCTTTTTTCCTAAATTTAATTAACATAATATATTGAGTAGTTTATTGGTCTGTGAAATAACCTATTTGTATTTTATCTGTGTTCGTATTATTTGAATTTAAATAAATCTTACTAAATGACTCTTTAGTGTTTAAAGCTATTTGTTAACTATAATCATATTAAAGGATTCAGGCCTATTTTAAAAAGTGTTTAAAAAGAAAAATAACAATCTTGACAATTAGTTAAATATCTTTAAATATTTTTTTACCCTAATAAATAATTTGATTTTCACTTTCCTATAGGCCTACTTTTGATAGACTTAATAAAGATAACACTTATAATCCTTAAAATATGAATTTATTTATTTGCACGTATAGGCCTATACACTTTGAGGTCTCAAGAGCCCAAAAAGTTCACAAGCTGTAGATCATCACTATGGGAGGAGTAGAACTGTAGCCCGATTCCCAAAATTTGGAGGCCACCAAAAGTTGGGGGAAAAATATCGGTAAGCTATGTTTAAAAAGTCATTTAGCCTAACTTTTTTTATTTTTTTTATTGATTGTGTTTTTTTTAGAATAGCAGCTTAATACATTATTATTTAATATATTGTTATTATTAATTTTTGAATCTTCCAGAATTTAAATTCCAAAAATAAATACGTTTCTATTGCAAGATTTAAGGGCTGTGTAATTTATAATATTAAATACAATACAAGAATGTAACATTAATATTATTTACAAAATATCAATTAATAGGCATTTTTATAGCTATTCTAAAAACGAATCAATTTAGTATTGAACTTCATTGGCTGTGGTTCGGATTCCACGTAAAACTGTAGGTCCAGTCTTCATTAGCCTTAAAGTGCAAAACAGCTGGACGTTAAAAAAATAAATCCAAAGATTACACAAAAATTATACAAGATATATTTTTCAACAATCATAAATAGATAAATAATAAAATGAATTTAAATTAGTAGAATTTATCTTAACCGAAAAGTATAACCTACTTACTGCTAAACCAATTCCTAACAAAAACAACATATTTTTTTAAATAGGCCCCTACCCATTAAAATTTAAATGCGGGATAGGGGAATTTTTTTAATTGTAAGAAATGTTTTTAACGTGAGATCCTAAAATATTAACAGAAAATTAAAAACGTAAAATGAACTCTAAAGTGATAGTTATTTCATACTGTTTTTCATACACCACTGGAATGTCAAAGGAAATTCAATTTAAATTTTGCTTCATCAATTAAGATTTATAGGCCTATTTCAGTCACTTTTAGTAGCCTAATAATTAAGTTAGTTGAACCCGTGATAGTTTTTTACTGCGTTGGCCATTGGGTTGTATATAGGACTATATAGTCAGAAAAACAAAAGTGAGAAACAGAAACTTTTTCTGCTAGTGGCGCATTCCAAACTGCTTTATTAAACAATTATTACTTAAAATGATTTTGTTATGGAAATCAATAAATTGTCTTTACAAAAATCAGCAGATCATTAATTAATTGTAGCATGTCATATACAACCTTGTGAATTAAAAACTCGAAAGGACGAATCATTGTATAATCATATTATTCGTCATTCTAATTTTAAAAGCATAATTATCAATTTTTAAGTTAACTTTAAATCGTATCATAGAAAAATTACCACGCCTAAGCATTTATTATTAGATCTCTGTTATTTTTAAATTTACGGCCGATTTTTTTAAAAGAATTATTGTAAGATCAATTTCAAAAATAAGTATTACCGCATTTGTATTTTACTTTTTATTTAATTTTTAGCATATGGTGGTATAGTGAATATGTTCGTCATTATTTAAGATGAAAAAATTATTTCATTGAAAATTACAACAAAAAGAGTTTCTGTCCTGAGACAACTACATCTGCCTAATAAATACAACGATTTTTATTCAAATGTGAGTACTGCAGGTAGTATTTCAGGTGTACGTAAACAATAAATCCTCTAAACTATTATTTTTATGTCAATATGGCACAAGAGACTAATTACTGTAAAATAATGTGGATAATTATAAAATTTAAACATAATCATACAATATAATTATATAAAATGATTTTGAACAATTAAATTAACCAATAACTTGACAAACGACTAAATTTTAAATAAGCAATCGTAAACAAGAACATGTAATAGGCCTAAATCAGTTACGTTGGGTTGGACTACTTTTATAATCAGCCGGTCAAAGAATTCACAAACAATTGACCTGCTATATATAACCCAAAGGTCAACTTATAAAGACGCAATTTCACTTGCCTGTTATGACAATATCAAACAAATCAATAACTTCTACGGTGTAAATTATTTATCTTACCTTGACTAATACTTGTGATTCATTCAAACAAATGATTTAATTACACAAACTACACACACAAACGCGCACGAGCCTAAACACTATTTACATTTTGTTTTGTGTAATAATCCACTGCTGTTATAATCAAGTTGTGACTAACTGATAATGAGTAATAAATACACACGTGACGAATGTTGTATTAGTACTAAAACGAACTCCACCTTCTTGCCTTCGCTACACGTAAACGACTGGACTGGACTGTATGAAGTATGAAACTGCTCGGCATTTCAGCTGTTTTGTGGCGGAAGAGTGGGGATATTGTCGACTTGAATGGCGGGTATTTATAATCCTGCTAAACTAGTTAGCGTGGTCCGCACAAACAATGACCGCCTCAAAACGTCTGTCTGTCCTCGAAAATTATTAATCACACATTCCATAGCGAGGAATAATTGATGATTAATTTTCGGCTTAACCAGTTTCCAGCAAAGGTACGCCGATACCGCACTGGACCAAACCGTCTTCGATACCTCGATTAATATTCATTTTTCACGAGACTTGAAATTCTAATTGAGTTAAATCGATGGTACTAATAACTAATCTATTGTCTGTAGCAATAATACTATATGAAAATCTAATTATATAACACTAGTATAGGTTTTCAGTTTTAAACAATACACTAAAACTTAATTATTTTAATGGGTTTACGGCATAATTATGTTTTGGGCATCTCTAACAAAAATCCATAACTCGCTTGCTGTAACACCCGGTGCAACCCATACATATCTGACATTTTAACTTCTGTCTAATATTAACGCTCATTGACATTGTATCTCTTTCGAAAATTTATTTTTGGTACCTTTAACTACACACCAAAGTAGAACGAACCATAGTAACAAAAATCAGCGTTTTTAGCTTAATCCATTACTGAGATATATTAACGCTTTTCCGGAAGGGTTTTAATTTTGCATTATCTTGGAAAACCTGACCATATTAGTCCACTACCTAATTTCGAATAGCTTAAGTAGTTATGAAGATTTAGTAATGGATTCTACTTTCCTTCATTTTTATTTACTTATTATAGGCTAATATTTTTTTTACCCATGACTAACAATGTAAACAAATGAATGTGTCTAGCTTAACCGGCAACAAAAAGTTTGTTTTACAATTTTCCAAATGTAACATAACTACCAAATTTGACGTACTGAATTACCAATTACCGGTACCAAATTAAGCAACTTTTACAAAAACTAAGCAACGGCTTTCCGGAGGAGTTTCCTCTCTTCCGCTTCGGGGATTTACCAAGTTTGCTTCGTGCGGAGTAAGACACTTAAAATTCCTTATTTGTCGAATGTCTGCAGCATATAAGGAACCAAATTTCACTTTAATCAATGATTTGGGAAAGATTGCGGTGAGTCAATTAGTCCGGAATTTGTCTTATTATATCTGAAAATTAACGTTTCCTATTGCGTATAAAGACAAAGTAAAAATAAGTAATCAGTTCATAAACTTAAACATAACTTCAAAAACAAATATTAACTAAAGCTGTTCTTTCCAATACAGAAGAGAAACAAATTGTTGATATAACTCATTTTGCTGTCTATCCCATTTATAATTTGATAAGCCATTCAAATGAATTCTTTTCTCGTATAAAGGCAAATTAAAACACGGTTTGAGAATTATTATTGAAATGTTTAACGTAGCTTGGTAAAATAATTGATTTGTATAATGCTAGAATCCCGTACACCTTGAATGCAACTTCCCCAACAATCACAACAAGTTTATGTTCTACTGTAGGGAGGAAATATTGTAAACAAACAAATGTTTCATTATTTTGTGTATAAAATCAATATTACACGGAATTCGAGAGTATGTATCAAGTGAAATCGACAAGTAACGCGCTAATATACTAAAATCGATTAGGATAACGTTAAAATAACAATCAGATTTTACCTATCGAGAGTCATACTTTGGAATACGCAGCCTTCTGTCGTCAGTGGTATGTTTCGTGTATCTGTTCTTTTGGGTTTTCTTTATCCCAATTTGTATTTATTTGTACGATTTTTTTACTACTCAGTGGATAGTATTACAAACAATTAATATACATATCTCAGAAAACACCATAGACTTAAAACTAATGATTAGTCAAACTTTGGTATAAAATAAAACGCCAATAAATACAAACTTTTATAGTAAAACATAACAAACACAAAATAAATGATTTAATTTATTTCAACAGTAGTTTTATTGCACTGTCTCCCTTAAGTGAATCTGAAGTAGTTTTATTGTGGTGACGTGTATGTAAATGTAAATATATATATGTGGTTTTAATAAGTGTTGTAAGTAGTAATATGTACGTTTGAGTCGGGAACGCGAAAAACGTCGAACCTCACTTAATAAGCACATCTAGTTTGCACACCTTTATGGGTGTTTATTGAAGGTAATAAAACATTAATATCAGACTTTTAGATACCGGTACATTGGTAGAAATGGTAGCGGAAATGTATGTGTTGGCAAATATCTTCAGGATAGGTCAAAACAAGCCACAATAGATAAAGGCAAACGTTATTACGATAAACATTATGTCAGAGATCTAAAATCACATTTGTACAAATCGTAAAAAGAGAATCCGGTGCATAAGTGGAAGGGAGAAACTGTGTAGACCTAAGAGAGTCGAATGTATTTGTTCCTATTATATGGTCGATTTTCTACTTATAAAAATAGCCCTTTTACATTCGTATGCATCTACAATTTTCAAGAAAACCGTGTTAATGAGCAACTTATCTTATTATGACGTCATGAAACTAGTGACTCAGTTTTGATATTACTAACGTTTATATGAGTTTTCCTGCCTTTGGTTTAGGTGATCACTTTGAGAAAATGAGATAAAATTAATACTTTAAGTAATAAAACGTTGTAATGAAACAGTGACCGTAATCTTTTTGATTGGTAGGTTAAACGTGATTTTTCTAACTATAAACATACAAAATAAAATTTCCAAGTGGTTTGAGTTATTACAAGTTGACATTTTGAATGTGGATTAAAATATTTGATTTTATGTATTCTTTATCCATCGTTTGGACGTAAAAGACAAGATACAACCCATCCCTTCCAACTATGGTAATCAAATATTCTCTATATTCTGTAAATTGTTTGTATAGTATTATAGAAACAATGTATAAAGTAATCAACCATTTATAGGCTAAACATAGTAAGTAATAAAGATGAATTAATTCGGAAGTAATATTTTACTCTTAATTAATTCTTTGTAAACATTATTGATATACAATATACAGTATTATTACGTTATATTTTTTCTTAACTTCTTTACTACATACTATTATACCAGTTCATTAATTCTACATTTTATCAAACGTAGGCCTACAACTTACTACACAAACCTTGAACTTTCTACAATCAACTTACAAAGACAAAATAAATGTTAGTTTACACGTAATATAAACTTAATGCAAGTTTGAACACAGCAAATTAGTATAAAAATAAATCAGACATTAGTTTTAAAATTCTTATAATACCACCAAAGTATAATTTTTTATTGGCTGAGAACAATTTGTAATGATTCACAGTTCGATAGCCCTCTAATCATTTTATTTCAACAAGTATATTGTCTAAACATATATACATATAAATCCAAATCTTTTTGAAAGAATAGGCTACAAAACTAACCAAGAAAGTTATCTCAGACAGTATTAATAATTTTAAAATAAATCCATCCATAGTACAACGTGCTTTATTTCTAGTTGGACTGTAAGATTGGCTTTCTACTGAGCAAGTACAGGAGGAAGTGCTGTGTTTACGTGAGGAAAGTAGGATTAGTTGGCGAGGGTTCGTTGCCCCAATGAGTTCACTGCCTGGTTAAAGCTGCCCTTGAATTTGATATTTAAATTAGGGTGGGTGGAAAGCACCGCCAGTCACGCCTCCAACTTTTCGCATCGTGTAATTACTTTCGAAAAATAACAGGTTTTACCCATTTTGCGATGTCGGGATTATTCTCATAAGCTTGTTCTATATATTTAAACAAATTTATCTGCTCTTTAACTAACTCGTGTGCGTTTATAACAAAATTAAAAGATTGTGTAATAATATACATATTATTTATACCGTGCTACTTCTATAAATTAATCTTCTAAGTTAAGGCTGCCTAATTCAGTATTTTAATAAAATAGTTTATATACAAGCTGCAATGCAGTTCTTCCTCATTCCTGTTGGATTCCTTTGTTTCATTAAAGGAATTACAACATTTTAGTCTCACATTTTATTCAAA
Source organism: Philaenus spumarius (assembly GCA_018207615.1). Lineage (NCBI taxonomy): Eukaryota > Metazoa > Arthropoda > Insecta > Hemiptera > Aphrophoridae > Philaenus > Philaenus spumarius. The sequence goes on along the minus strand of JAGFPH010000297.1, from coordinate 377,975 downwards.
TTTGATACACTTTTTGTGTAAACTAAGTTGAAACAATGGAAAATAACTACTTTTATGGAAATTTACAATGTTAGCTTTTTTTTAACAAAGATGTATGAATCCGCTAACTCATTTAGATCAGACCATCGAACTAAACAACTTTGTTCTCATTTTTGTTTGGGGCGAACATTCGTTAAACTATTTTCCTTAAAACGTTAAATAAATATAGACCATGACGAGAATCGTAGTGAGCATTTTATGCATTTTTCTTCATATGCTCTTTTAATTTATGATTCGGGTAATCGACAATAAATACAATAAAGACCTTCATATTTTGACAATATACTAGATTTAACGATATTTGCAAGAGTGGCTTCAATAAGGTTCATTCACTATGGTCTAACTGTGTAACGCCGTCATCGAGTGTTTAATATTTCTGTGAAAACCCACAACCGATGAACTGATGCGAGCATCAAGCTGATGTATCACAATTGTCGCTGCTTGATGGTGTGTTACATATGTTTTTGCTGCTTGACTCCAAACTAAACGGTAATGCAATTACATGGATGGATCATGGGATACTTCGTAGTTAAACGTCTTCACTACACGCTGATAAGTTCAATACTGCAAAGTAATTGGTACCCAGTTGACTCGATCTTTGTGGAATATTTCATTGTAGCTGAGATTGAGACTACGGAGTACATGATAGAACCCATGTCTTGAATGAGACTATCCATACGTCTACCTCCTTGAAGAATCATTTCAGATTACAAGATTGCATGTAGATGGCTTCAAGAAAATGTAAAGACCAAAACTTAAGGAATATTTGTAGGGCAATAACTTTGAACCGACTATATATTCCGGAATGCAAGAGTGCGAAGAAGTTGCAGAATAAGACATAATCGTTACGAATACACGCTACCACATTTATCCGTTTACAAAATACTTATATAACTTTGAATAGATGGTATAGCCATGATTTCAAATACGACTATACGAGATGTTTCTAAATGAATATCAGGGATTTGGCTTTGTAGTAATTATTACAATTAACTTACAATTATAATTATAAATAATACTTAAAATGAAAGAGTAAAACTCAAACAGTTTTGTTGGTCACCTGTGTATGCACTGTTTTTGTTTTCCGTTAGAAAGCGCTAGTAGCAAAGATGGCGGCTAGTAAACAGAAAGCTTTTTGTGTTTTACAGTCTGCAATGACCAAATCTTTAGTTACAGTGCATTAAGCGTTCCATATTAAGTTCAAATGTAATCCTCAAAGTGGTAATAGCATCCGTAAATGGTATCATCAGTTTGAAGACACCTGCTGTCTTTGCAAAAGGGAAGAGTACGGGACGATCAAGATTGACTGAAGAAAGTGTAGAACGAGTGAGAGAGTCTTTCACGAGTAGCCCCAAGAAATCAGTTCGGAAGGCAATTCGTGAATTAGCAATTCCAGTGACGTGTGTGTGTGGAGAGTTTTAAGGAGCCGCTTACAACTACGTTTGCAGTTGTTACAAAATCTAAAGCCTTCAGACTATGGTATACGTGCCGACTTTGCAAACGATATGTTGCTGCATGACGATGAAGATTTTCTGTATCAATAATTAATCGACATTTCACTTAAGTGGACATGTGAACACTCATAATGTGCGTACTGGGGATCAACCAATCCCCACGTGATGGTACAGTTACAACGAGATTCCCCTAAATGGTGACATATTCTGGCGGAAAGTTTATAGGCTTTTCTTTTTTGCTGAAGCAGCTCTAACTGGTGGTTCTTATCCTGAAGCGCTACAACTATGGTTCTTTCCTCAGTTGGAAGAAGTTGAACCACATAACTTTATTTTGCAGCAAGATTGTACTCCAAACATTCAATATGGTTTGTGAGACAACTCGGCTGTGTTGCAATGTGACGAATGGTGCTCACATTGAACACTTGTAGGAAAAACTGTGAGTTGCTCTTCCATTTGATGTATTATAATTTATAATTGTAAATTAATTATAATAAATACTACAAATCCCTTAAACCCCGATATTCATTTTTAAACACCCGGTATTGGCGTGGAATTCTAAAATACGATGAAGTCATATGTTCAAGCTTTACCTCAGAGGGTGGTGCTATCGCTGTGGTGGACAAGACAGCTATATTTATGGCAATCGAAGTTGTAGTAAGACGACACTACAACATTAGTTTTGAAAAGTTGATAAAAACTAAAACTGGAATACCAGAAGTCGTTTTTGAAATAAATTGTTTATCTTCTTTATAGGTGGAACCACAATAGAATAACTTTAACCATTCATATTATTTACTAATATTTGTTATTGTTATCAGGATGTTGGACAAATTTTATAAGTATGCCGACCTTAAAAGGTTTAATATTTATTTCATAAAATCTTACAAAACATCCTTTAAACCTACCTGGTTGTCACTAGCAGTTATGACGTTTCTCCTATTAACAAACATCGCGTGTGGAAAATATAGGCATACATTACTAAACAATCCTAATATTACAACTGATTTCCAATATGTGTAACAGCATTCAGGCAGTGTTTACAATTTTCCCCATTTATTTACGTTATTAAATTTACGAACTATTTTAAAATTGTTACAACATCGGATTTTTCGCTTTTTTAGTAGAAATAGTTTCATGGTTTAGATATTTGAAACCTAACAAAAAACAAGGATACTCCGCCATATACGTTTTGTATAAGATTACGCTTTTATAACAAATAGGCTAAAAAATGTCTGATTTTATGGTTTTAATCTTTTTTAAGTTTTTAATGTGTGAGCTGCAATACCTCATATTTTGTTTGTATTCAAAAATATTACATTACAACAATCTTTAAAAGGTTAGTCCGACCTCCATATAACGTAATGTTAACTAAATGTCACTTTACTATAAAAGTACTAGGCCTAGATTAATAATTTTGGTTTTGTTTTGTAGATTGGCTTAATGTCTAGTGATAGACACAAGATTTTGTCTTTTTTAGTCAATTTGATTTTTTTAGAAATTAAAAAAAAAAACTTGATTTTTGAAAAAAAAATCTTTTAGTAAATGTTTTATATCTCTGCGTGAATCTAAAAAAAACTCAAAAAGCTTGTGTCAGTCACTAGTATATAATGATATCTACCTGCAAACAATAAATGGTGAAGATATCTTTATTAGTTCCAGATATATGTGACATCTTGTATGAAAAAAGTAAGTTTTCGGGAAACGCAAAAATAACATTGAAGTAATTAATTTTTTGGCTTTAATCACTCTTAATAATGTCCAGCACTGTAAGAAGGGTTGTCAGGATCTTCTTCTTCAGCATAGAGGTCTTCCAACTTCCTTTTTGCAAGAACTCTGGCTTGTCGAATCTTTTTTTCAAGGTCTTATACGGCTTTTTCGGCTTTGCAGACTCGCTCCCAATCGAGACGCCTCATAGCATTGACCATGTTGAGCCCAGCAGCAAACCCCATATGTTCTAAGACTTTTATTTTGGACAAATAGCCATCATTGTATGACAGAACAGCATCAAATACTCCAAAGTTGAGGGTGTCGAGGCTTACAAAGGTTCTCTTCGGGACCCGAGACCAAATGACGTTGTTGAGACTCTCATTTGGGTTTTGAGTCTTCCCTTTCAAACACTTCTTCAACAATGCAGGGTCTGATAGGGCTTTGAATGTAGGCCTAAGTTCTTGCATAATTACACTTGGCAAGTGAAAATGTTCTTTATGGTCATAGGTCTGATTATTACTTTGCGCCTGATTAAATTTGCACCAAGTATCTTCACTTTTGGGGCAAAGCTGGTGGCAGGGTTTCTCATTATCTGATAAAACATGAACATACACAGCCCAGACAGCCTGTCTCATGCCATTTAGATTATGTTGATTTCTTCTAATGGCCAAGCCATAAAAAATTTGGAATTTTTTCACTGCGAGTTCAGTTAGGCGATTTTTTCCGGTAAGCTTTTTACCGTCAGCCAACGGAGTTTTCAATGTGCTTCTTAGGGTCATAAGTCTACTCCCCATGCGCTTCTGCACATGGCCTACACATTCAATTTTGCTTATTTCAACAGCTGGGCCATAGGGTTGTGCTTCACAAACTGACTTGTAGGCATTTGTGTCACCATCGCCCAAGTACTCTAGGTATCGAATGTTGTAGCGTGGAACGGACCTTTCAAATAACTGAACTGCCCCACTTACTTCCATTCCACCACTAGTGCCTGAATAATTTGCCGAGCAAGAATCAAGATGTTGTTTAGGCTTAGTAGGGCACTGGAAATACTTGGACATCACATGAATGTCAAGGACCTTTGCGGTATCAGCTGATGTCAGGGAGACTATTCCGTTCAATTAAACGTGGCCTCTCTTCTGCCAGGAGCCATCTAAAGCTACACACAAATCTCTGTTGTTTTCATTTACTGTGATTGCCTCTTCTACAGCAGACTTCATTGATTCATTACATACAGTTTGTACTGTACCCCTAAGAATGTCCTCAAATTTCTTATACTTTGTAGGGGGTGGCGGGAGGTTCATCATACCACAAAAAGTGCGGGCCGATGTATAGCCTTTACCTATTACGCGCATACCATAGACAAGCCTAAGGTTCAAGTCATAATAAGTCTGCTCAGTGGAAACATTTTCATCTGGTTTAGGCCTATTTATTTTATTGCAGTTCATGATTTTCAAGTTATGATCACAACTTAGGCAGGTGATACTAAATTGAGTAGCTAAGCCAACCACACATGTTTTTGATAGGCTAAGGGAACCATGACATAACCTACATACAGCTACTTCAGTAAGGATATTTTTCAGAATACTCACATCAACTATTTCATATTCTAGACTCTCATTTTTGTTGTTATATTCTGAAAAGTTATGATCTAATTTCTCCTTTGATCTTGAAGCTTTGCTTGGCCTAGACGATGTGCTAGGCTTAGGCTCATCTTGAGTTTGAGGCTTAGGTTTTCCAACAATCTTCCTTGCTTTGAAAGTATGTCTCCTGTTTCCAATTTTCTTTTTATTAGCCATAATAAGTATTAAAAACAATCACTATGACAACAAACACTAGAACAAAAACCACATTAACAACTATTTCACATTTGTTTTTACTTTTCAATAACAACAACAAAACTAACACAGCAATATACTGACTGACAGCTGACAGCAGAAGTAAATAATATTGTACTGTACTTTAGAAGCAGCATAGCCAACTGTAGAAACCTAAATCACAGCACCAATAAAACAAAATCATTACTATACGAAGTGTATGCGCGCCGCGAACCACTGCAGACTCAATATATTTGCCTCAAACGCTGTGCAGACCTTGTTATTTCATTTTATTACATTATGATAGAATTTTTTCCCCCTTAAGTATTATATATCATTGGATTCAGGACATTTCAAAGAAAAATAATCAATAAAAAACAAAAAATCGGAAAAAATAATATGTTTCAGGTCAGACTGCCCTTGGCTACGGCTACGCTAGGCGACCCGGTCGCGGAGAATCTTTTATCCGCGACCTGGTCGCTGGTAGGTGCCACACTTAGCGACAGTCGCGGTAACACAGTTGTAAAAGATGACTTCTTTGAATGAGGATATGATTGCTAGTGATTGCCGAATATCTTCTGAATAATTTGCATGTTTTCCTGCTTCAGTTGTCTTATTAAAAATGTTTTAACAAAATATAAGAGTACATTATTTATGTTGAATAACAACCTAGCATAAGCTTTTTGGCTTTTAGTCTTAGCTCTAGCTTTCGTTATTAAGTCAAAGCTTTTAGTCTTAGCACTAAGTACTTAATATTTGTTTAAAAAATTTTAATTGCTTAAATCAAATCAAATTCTATTAAATAATGGATACTAATTAACTCATACACCGCCCTTTGCTTATACGAGCCCGTCACCTATCAAATACGCTACCGTAAACTTTATTCGTAACTTTTTATAGGCCTAGTCATTAAACGGTTTAAAACTTTGTATAGAAACTCCATTTTGTATAGTTTTTTTATACAAATATTGTTTATATGTACCTATACATTTTATTGAAATCACTTGAATATTTTTAAAGAAATTCAGTTTTTACGGAAGACAAGTACCGTACTCTTTCAGATATTGAAAACGTGTGTTCAGTAAAAGTAAAACCACATTTTATCCAAAAATATTTACCAGATTTCAATAAAATTAATACTACATATAAACAATATATGTATAAACATACTATACAAAAATTAAGTTCCTGTACCAATTTTTAGACCGTTTAACGATTAGGCCTATACAAATATACGAATAAAATTTAGCCTACGGTAAAACGTGTTTGACTGCCTCCAACGCGCCTGTGAGTTATTGTGAAAATTTGGTTAGTTATTGTGGGCGCGCCCACAAAAAAACCTGTCAAAACAATTCATCAAATGACCTTACAAACATTTTAAAATGATTGAAAAAGTTTCATAATTTCTTAACCTTCAGTGACAGCACTAAAGCACCTAAAATAGGCCTTTGAAAGTTAAATGAAGGCACCCACTTGTTTCTATTTCTCCTTTTTTACTTTGCGAATTTAATAAGCATAACATTGTGTAATAAGATTGTGTAATAAAATAATAATAATAACTTACCTTCTTTATTCTTCTCTTCATTTGTCAAAAGGCATGGTTCTGAAAACACTGAACTAGCATCAAAGCCCACATAAAGCAGGTGGAGTAGAGAAGGGTGGAGGAGCGACATGTAGCGACCTGTCGCCAAGCGTGGCCGGCTCCATTATATAACATGGGGAGCGCCTTTGTCGCCGCGACCAGAATACGCTCCCGGTCGCGTTCTATTTGCTGTCGCTGTTCGCGGGTCGCCTAGCGTGGCAGTATCTCTATCATTCAATGCATTCCACTTTTTTTTCTTTGTCGCAGCGACCCGGTCGCCTAGCGTGGCCGTAGCCTTAATAAACATGTGATTGATTTAATATGTTTTTAAACATTTAAAAACATGTATTATACAGTTTTATCACATCTCCCGTAATATATGTATTGGAAGGCAAATAAATAGAGTTGTTAAATTTTCTTAATTTTTGTACATCGTGCCTGCTTGGTTCAATATTATTGATGCTGTGTAAATAGGTTGTATTTTATATTTATTTTTATTATTGTTGCTTTACTGATCAATTTGAAAAATGTATTATTCTGATTGAATTTTAAGTTAGGAAATCTGTAAATACCTTCTCAGTAATTACATTGAATCACATACAATTATTGTACGTACAATAATCACGTGATGTTCCTTTCATTTCACAATACATTATCAGATGTCATTTCCTCGTCAATCCATCCTTGTTATATCCTCCGACATCTGTTAACCATTAATTGACCTTTCACGCGTGCCTTCGGTTATCGCCGCTTCGAAGTTTCACAACACCGTAATTATTACTTCGAGCTAATTATAGACCAAAATAAACGGCAAACATTGCATAAACACTTATATTCATGTTTACGTCCATAATTACAGAAATATAAGTTTCTTTAGGAATAAGGTAAGCCTGTTAGAATACTACGCATATAAAGCTAGTTGTTGGCCTATTACTAAACACTGATGTTATGCAGACTAATAATTTTATGCAATAAGCCCCAGATAAAATATCACACTCGTACACAAATCTAATATTTTTAATTAATATAACCCCATATTATCTATATCTATATTAGGCATAATCTATACTAATATTATAAAGAGGTAAAGTTAGTTTTTTGGTTTGTTTGTTTGTATGTAGTGTGTAATCTCTGGAACTACTGAACCGATTGAAAATATAGTTTTACTAATAAAAAGCTACACTATCCCTGAGTAACATAGGCTATAATTCATTTTGACAAAAACATGTTTTTATTTCAATATTTGTAAATTTAGTCGGAAAAATTCTTAGACTGATGAACCAACACGATTATTTCTTGAATGTATTTACATTCATTACCATAGCAACGATTGGAATAAAATAACAGATAAAACAACTGTTTCCTCTAATATTTCCATTATCAGCTGATTTCAAACTTTGAAGCAATTATTTGTATTTCTAGCTTTTAGGTTAGGTTTATATTAAAGTGTAGACCTGAGCCTTGCTGGTCCTTTTAACCTTTATTATAACTGCTATTATAAAATATACTAAATAATTTTATTTGAAGATTTCACATTATTTACCATCTTAGCTTTGGGGTTATTATTAATCCTACACTTTTATTATACAGAAAACATAACATTATTATGTGTATAGAAGGTTCCAACAGGGTTTTCGTGCAGAGCACGCAGGGGTTTCCCCTAGTAATATAAAATAGTTATTATCTACACTTATAAAAACCAAATACCACTCATTGATTGATTGCCTGATCACAGTTTCTCAAAAACCATACAACCTAGGAACTTGAAATTCGGTATACGTATTTGTCATAGAGGCAAGAGGCGCAGTAAGGAATTATTTTTAAATATTTGGCCTGTAAGGGTTGAAACGACCCCTAAAACAATAAATATTGTTTGTTATATATCTCAAAAGCCCTATCTCATAGGAATGTAAAATTTGGTACACATATTTTTCATAGGAGCTAAAGGCCCACTAAGTAACGATTTTAAAATATTTGGCCTTTAAGAGCTGAAACAACCCCTAAAAAATTAAGTATTGTATGTTAAAATTTCCTTAAAGCTAGAAAACTAAAATTTTGCACATTTATTTCTTACACGATAGATATAAAAAGTAAACCAGTTTTACATTTTGTCACGTTCTGCTAAGGGGTGAAAATATAGTAACAACCCCTAAAATTATAAATATTAATTGAATACCCCCTAGCAACGTGAAATTTGGTACACATATTGCTCAATAGAGGCTAGAGGCAAACTAAGAAAGGATGTTAAAATATTTGGCCTTTAAGGGTTGAAACAACCCCTAAAACAATAAACATTGTTTGTTATACTTTCCTTAAAGCTAGAAAGCTGAAATTTTGTACATTTGTTTCTTACAAGATACATATAAAAAAATAAACCAGTTTTACATTTTATCACGTTATGCTAAGGGGTGAACATTTAGTAACAACTATAAATATTAATTTAATGCTGCCAAGGAACGTGAAATATTTGGTGCACATATTTCTCATAGGCGCTAGAGGCGCATTAAGATAGGATTTGAAAATATTTGGCCTTTTAGGGTTTAAACATCCCCTAAAAAACAATAAATATTGTTTGTTTTACTTTCCTTAAAGCTGAAATTTTGTACATTTATTTCTTACAAAACACATATGAAAAGTAAATGAGTTTTACATTTTGTTACGTATTGCTAGGGATGAAAATGTGTTAACCTCTAAAAACAATAAATATTAATATTCATACTTTCCTTAAAACTAGAGAGCTGAAATTTTTTACATTTATTTCTTACACGATACATATAAAAAGTAAACCAGTTGTACATTTGGTTACGTACTGCTAGGTATGAAAATGTGATAACAACCCCTAAAAACAATAAATATAAATTGCTA